>JAGVSQ010000247.1:0-27886 GCA_022683975.1 Rhyacophila evoluta
GAATTTTTCGTGTATTTTGATTGGTCACAACTCTAGAACTTCTAAATAAGTGAAGAGTTTACTGTGTTACGCTTAACTTTTAATATCATCACTTATAATCCACAAGACGCTAGAAAAATTGTAAACATACGAGTATTGAAATACATTTGTAATAACAGGATGAATGAAATTAATTTTAAAAAAGTATTAGTTTGAATCTATATCAAGGAAAGCTGGGTACCAAAACAGATAAAAACCTAAGGTTGTAAGTGGAAAGTCTAAATAGAATATACTGGTAATTGTGATTCGTATACCTGTTTAATTTCGAGAATACATTCATGACACAGATTACCCAGGTTTGTTGAACACAAATGCAGCTTCCAATAAATGCTAAATTCCACACACCCTGTGCACTAGCTCGGCTGCCAATCTAGCGTACGATACTGCGACCTCTGTTTGCAGGCTGCTGAATAATACATGAAGAGGGTGTCCCAAAACAGATTTAGTCTCGTACATACACAAATAACTTCACTCCAACTCCGAGGATCGATGTGCTCACTGATAGCTTTTAGACTGCAAGAATGTTTAACTTTGCTGACAAAGTGGCGTTTAATTAACACAAATTAACTATACGAATAATTTAGAATGGGGATGGCCGGCTCGCATTTTGCAGCTTTGAAAAAAAATTATGTACCTACCCACAGTGCATTCATAAATAATTTACACTGGTATCAATAGTCGCGCATATCAAATGTATTTATATTCCATTAAATAAGCTAGTTCATATATAAAAAAAAACATAAATAGATTCGTGAGACATGTATATTAAAAATCAAATTGCGGTGTGAAATTCCTTTCTGTTGTTTAAAACACATTATTTCAAAATATTGTTACATACTAGTAACGAATGAAAATATTTGAATACTATACAATAGCGACTTTTATAGTGTAGATATAATTGATTGAATCGTTTAAATTTTAAATTATATAAAAAAAGTCAATTAGTAAGATAAATCACTCTCACTCACTATAAAATCGGCTGTTTAAAATAATTTAAAAGTGGACTATATTTTTTCGTTTATGTTTACCATCTGTTCGCCTACTTTTAAAATTCAAGTCGTTTTGCAAAAAAAAAACTTTACTCAAATCACTGTTGGGAAATCAGATAAGTACAGAGCAATATATCAAACACTGAGTGAGCAGTTTCTATGAGTTTCCAGCTTTAGAAGACTTAAAAGGTTTTAGTTTCTCCTGAATATTTTAACAAATTGAATAGTGGATATTTTTGTTTTAGATTTACGATTTAGCTTTTGTACAATAGTCCACAGCTATAAGTATATTTTATATATGTAATTGATCTTAAGTTATAAAGCATTATCGATGTAATATTTAGTTGTAAAATTAATTTTGTATTGCGTGCGGTTTCGATAATGGAGTCTTCCGGTCCGGCCGGAAGCTTTTGAAATATCAAAATGGCGGCGGAGCACTTAGCAGGAAGTAACTTTATCAAAAAGGATGTCGTTGCTAATTAACTGAGGCGCCCTGTCACCACATCTTCAAATTTAAAATCATCTATGGTATCGCGTATAGTAACGAAAGGAAATAAATGAATATGAACGATTTAAGATAATTCTAACCGACATTTTTTTTTAACCGACAAAATAAGAAGATTAAGAAAAATCCTTTCTTTGGTAAAAAAGAACGGTACTGAAAACTCCAAAAAAGTAAGTGCCAGTAAAACGTTTATTATCTGAGAGGGTACGCTGTTAGTTTGATAGTGATGTAATATATCCGTGCAATGTTAATTTGCTTTAATAAAAATCACTTCCTTACACCCTAGTTAAAGTAATGTTTTTATAGCTGTATAAACAAGAAAGAGTATACATCAGTAATTATTTTCAACTGAGCATATTATATTACAAGACGTATTATAATAGATTGTTTTAATGGAAAGATTATATAGCTGCAATTTTTACAAACTAAAATATTATATTTCTTTAATGGTTATAAAAAGTTCACGTGGTGATGTGTACGAGTATCTATAAAAACATTTTTTTTTTGTTAGTATTTAAAGAAGCTTACTATTCTAACAAAATAATATTTTCTTTAAAAAAATATCATGTTGCCGACAGTGTTTTAATTGTCTTTATTCAATAACCAACGAATATAAATATACTTATAAAACTTCAAAAGATTCATGTGGAGATTAAAATTTTTGATAATTTTACAGAAATCCCCGTCAAAAGTTAGTTTTTTTTTTTGTTAATTGTCTCATAGTTTCATCAATTTTGTCGGCTATTTATTGATTGACTTTAATGGCCCAATTAGTAAAGGTTCTTTTGGCACCGTTGGGTTTAATTATAGAAGCTGGTAAGAAATTACACAAATAAAAATATTGGATCGGATTCAAAATGAGCTTAATGTCGTTTAGAATGATATTTGTATTGAAATAACCATAATATCGATAGTAAATTATAAAATTTCACACACAGTTTACCATGGCGTTTTTCTTTTTAGAACTAAGAGACTTCGATCCTGGCCTACTGTGGTCAATGATATTTAGTATGTTGATTATATTTATATATATTTTTAAAACATGTTCGCTCAGAATATACCATATATGAATCTCCGCGGTGCGTATTTTATCTCGATAGATTATTTTACAAGAAATGTTTGTTAGACAATTGCTCAAGCCAATGAAAATCCATTTTTGCATTTTTAGATATTAAAAAATCCGACAGATGGGGGAATCAAAACCACGTTACACGGTATGCATGGCACAAGCGCTAACTTATATGTTACATGATTATAGTATACTTCATTAATTTTATGTCACCGCAAGCACAAACAACGCACAGTAAAACAAATAATTTGACGCGTGCAATTTAATTGATTTATATATTTTTTCAATGACTATTTATGTATGATTACATTACAGAGAATGTCATTTTAGGATAAAGATAAAAAAATAATGAAAAAAGGACTAACAGCGTGCACGAGGGAGACACGTATTTCAATGTCAAAAGTGTCTTAGTCAACAAAAAAATCAACGACATTTTTTTACATATAAAAATATAATGGATGTTGTATTTTTGATTAAGCTGAGAAATATATATTTTTTCTCCTAAGTGTATTGTTTTACACGTTGCAAATACCATAACTAAAAATAATGTTGAAAGTCATACAAATTTGAAAGTGAACGTAAAATTTGGGCTCACGTTTTTGTATAACGGTTGAATTAGTGGCCACCTTTTCCCTCTGTGCTCTAAAAAAGATCGTAAATTTTCGTGTGACACTTTTCTTCTTTCTCACAACACGGTGTTTACAATGTTTTGCACCTTTGGCGTACTAAGCGTGCACTTTAGAGCTACTCGAATAATTTGATAAAAAAAATACGTCATTCGTATTGTACAGCCCAAAATTCATATTTCTCAATTAATTTAAACTAAAGAAAGGAAAAAAGATGTAGCACTCAGGTTTTTTAAAGATAGTTTTTTTTTTGATAATCATGTATACAATCTTTCAAAAACTGTAAGCAGTAAATGCCAAACTAGTATCTCGATTTGAATTTTCAGTTAGAAATACGGATAGCATTTCGAATTTGCAGCCAGGAAAAAGGAATTCTATCACATATTCTTCTTGTGAATCGGTTAAATTTTTAAACGTTACAAAGTGTTACATGATAACCATGATTACTTGATTTAATTTTATATTTGTCAAAGCATACTTTAAGAATATTACAACGTCATTGACTACGACATTTAATATGCTACCATAACATTAGCCGATGCTTAATTATTTAACCTTATCTTGTGATTAATATATCATTGTGATTTTCAAAAGATTAAATTTTTACAATTTGATGATTAGTGAATTAGGTGCTACGAGTTAAATGCATGCTTTACGAGATGGATATTTTTTCTTATACCATGTTTGCATATGTTAAAGTATGGGTTTACACAGCGTGAAGATATTCACCCCAAAAGTGGAGTGTACGGATCTGCGCAATGCGAAGTCGTTTTGACATTATTATTTTTTTCGTGAGAATTGTTTCTCAGATAATCGCTCAACCCAATGGGCAATCTTTCCGTTCCGTTTACTAGTATATTCCCATGTGGGAATCTTACCCGCGTTTTCATAATTGCTGGGCACGCACGCTAACCTCTACGCTACCGGGGAAACATTTATTTTGTATATTCAACCTCATACTTTATGTGTTATTTACGAGTAACAATGAAGGAGCTGATAACTTATACTAACGCATGCATGTTTCTATGAAGTTACTAGCAAATTCCAATTCATTAGTGGCAAACTGAATTAGTTCTTTGAGTGCTGAAAGTTGAGACCACTCTGACAAACTATGATTTGCTTTTAACGCCAATATTATTTACATTATAGTTTTTAGAAATAATATGTTATTTAATTTTACAAATGTAAAAATCCAAATTATATGATCATACAGAATTATTATATAATATACGTAATTTATTGTGATTTTAAATGATTAAGATTATCTGAACACCGTGTAGGTATCATAAAAAGGAAATTTTTGACAAAGGTTTCTACTCAGAATATTTCGTAAAATGCAAAGTTTATGCGAAATTGGAATTACAATAAAAAAATAATCTAAGCTAATTATTCATTGTGCCTAGTTAAACAAAAGATCATTTATTTTTAGGCCGGTCATCATTGCAATAACCACGATATTGAGAAATAGTTTTTTTTTCAAATAGCAAGATTATTATTGAATTATTGCCTATTTGTAAACATTTAACTGACATTCTTATCGTGATGGATTATTGCACGTATTCTTGTGGAGTAACATTTTTTTTATCATATTTGACGTGTTCTTCATAAGCGAAAATGTTTAAATGTTGTATATTCACTTGAAATGACTTAAAATTAAGCCTATGAATTTTCAAAAGACACATATTTCATAATATATTTATTAATGTGAATGAAACGAAAATTCAAAATACCAAATTAGCCACAAGAGATTAGAATTTAGAATCGTAATTTGGTTCTCTATTTAATTTATTATAACACACTTAAAAATACTTAATACATATTGACGGCTTGTGTTACGCGAATGCGTAATGTTTATAGATAAACATTTAAAAAATCATCAATGTATGTCGGAATTTATTATTGTTTGTAAAATTGATGCATTCCCATGACAAAAAACACATTCGAATTAAATAATATTTACAGATAATTTAAATATAAAAATAGTTGAAATTTCCAACATAACTCTAATATCGACTGCTTCAAGCTAAAATCACAAAATGCTTCTTACTTTACTGGAGAGCGAAAATAGTATAATTTTTTTAGAACGACTTTCAATTGTGTATGGAGAGAATATATTTTTTTTAACTGATTTTTAAAATCGTTTTAAATCGCTTAATTTCTTATTGTTCTATTCCTTCTGTTAATATTTTGAAATCTCTAAAATCTGTTTTCATTTTATCACTTCCAAATATTATAGTTAATATGAAAATATTCCGCTAACGAACAAAATACAAAAATGTTTATTTTATTTTATTTAACACATCGTCTTCAGTAAGGATCTGTTGATATATCTAAAAGATTCTTCTAAATATGTCAACGTATATAGCTTTATCAATCAATCTAACTTTGCGACATTTTAAGAAAAATGTTTCAAGATTTTCTCGATAGAAAATTGCAATAGTTCCGCTTGCTGCAATGGGTGTATTTTACAAAGAAAAAAAGCCCCTCTAGCCCTATGGAATTATAATGGAATGTAGTTTTTACGCTTCTATATTTATTTGGATAGACTTTTTCAACTGAAATCTTGACTGAATTAATTAATTGTTATAACACTGAATCCACAATTTCAAAGTAAATATTTATTTATTTATTTCCAGAATTCATTTAAACTGGATTTTAAAATATGCATATTTTATTGCAGCTATAAACACATTTGGTATGGAGTGATTTACGTGCTTTTTTCTGCGTTTATTTGTGATAGGTGAAAGTTTATACATTTTTTTGTATTGTATATATACAATATCCACTCCAAAACTAGAGCATATACAGTATAAAGATGTCCACTCCAGAAAGCAAGTAAATGAATCTCTGTTTTGTTAAACTTTTTAACTTTTAACTTTATAAAATCAGATTTTTTTAAGCAAAAATGTATTAGTCAATTTGTCCATCGTCAGGCATCTAGTTTTGTTTTTTTTTTTGATATTTCTAAAATAGTGCTGCTGTGGAATTAAAACTCACAACATCCAGTTTGAAGCGCGCATACTGATCTCTCGGCTATCACTTATTAATCGTATACAAAAATGTAACCTAAAGTTTCAATTAATTGATTTAAGATTAATATTAATATTAATATCAATTTCAAGATTCGTTCTATTTGCCAAACTTCTTATCGTATAAATTATACAGCGCAGATACACACCATGTACCTAATCGAAAAACAATTCTATATATGTGTTCACTGTAATTAAGAAATAAAACCATTTATCTCTGATAACCTAGTTTTTTTCAAAACATATTATTTGCTTCCTTATACATTTCTAAAAAAAATCTACAGTTGTGGGTTTTCAATTCACAATGTCTGGCTATAAAGCACGCCTTTTAATCTTCCATGATGAGGACAAATTTACAATATTATTTAAAACATTTTTATTAAGTTAATAAATAATGGTATTTTATTAGTTTTATATACGTAAATATAATATAAAATGTTCTTTGAAAATAAGTTGTAGGTAGGTAGCATTAAACGTCATGGCTTAATCAAAATGTATCAGCTTTTAGAAACGACATAAAAAAGAGAAGCGAAAGCTTTTTTATTTGATACATGTTGTGTTGGAGGTACGCTCTGAACAAAACACACTAACGCCGTAATAACTATACCAGATGTTTTTTTTCTAGAGAAATACTTTCTCTTTACAGCGAACCTGTAAAATGATGGCTGAAACCAGTGGCTCGTATAGAAAATTAAAAGTAGGGCACATGCAGGATCCATATGAGCACATCGTGATAACTAAATCGTGTGTTTCTTGTTTTACTGAAAAAACATTTTGTATTGAAATGAAAGCGAAGCTGTTTTTATATTTTTATGTCTGTTGCTTTGTTTAACAGTTACACGTGTTAAAACGTATGACAAACTCATTGAACATTTTCAAGAATATAATACACACAGCTATTTAAATCTGTTAACAATTACGTGGTTGAAAATCATAATAAAATTATGATTACACATGTTCTTTATTAACTAGTAAATTTAATATAATTCATTAAGTTAATCAAATGATAACGGTGTTTGTCGGTTATCTATAACAAAATTTATAAAATATGAATTTAATCGATTGTTAGTTAGAAAAATAGTATTTCTAATTAAATACTGTAACCAATTGATATTTGTTTTATTTTTGATATAAGACCAACCTTCATAATGAATATTGGCAAAGTTTTTCTTTTGTGGATGAAATCATCTCTATATCAACATAAAAGTAGACAAAATGCATAAACTTTTCAGTAAAATAAATAACTATTCATTTGAAAAAATCTATAGCGCGTAAAATTTTATGATAAACTTTATTAAACCTCCATAATAAATAATGAAGTAGAATCAATTAATTAATTAATTGAATACAAATATTATTTGACTTCAACTTAGTTATCATTATCAATGTTTCAAGACATATCTTCAAATTGTGGAGATCCATACACTCCACTTTCAGAGCAGATATGGTAAAAAGTTATCATTACTGATAATTAAAGTAAATATTTATTGTATTATGAAAGCCGTGTTTTGATAAATAAATATCAAGCGACTATTAATTGTGGTAGATGCTTCTACGGTCGCGATAATGTGTGGCCTATCGATGCTCGTAAAATTAAACCGTCGATAGGAGTTTGAATTTATACATTTACAAAAAAAACGAGTTTAAAAGCTTTATCCGCCTACTTTTATGATTCATTATGTATATTAATTAAAAATAAATAATTTGCGATGTATGACACACTTAATGAAAAGGTGGTAAGTAAATCATTGATAGGCTCTCATATACCTTATCTACCAGCGCAAATACAATAAATAAATTTATATCCCCATTAAAAATGAAATACGACGTTAAATATCCCCAATCGATGAAGTTAATTACGTATATAGCCATTTTTATAAACCTATTATGAGGGTCGTCAGAATTATGTACGGCATTCAAAAATATTTTCCGTATAATGGAAAAAATATACTCAGGGTTAAATTTCTAATTACGTTGAAAAAAAATAGAGTTTAAATTAGATGACTTCACTCAGCAATTTTATAATCGATAAAAATAATTACATCGGATGTCATAAACAAGCATGACAACTCTAAGTAGCTTTTAATGTTTATGTCTTTATAATGAAAATTAATTTCGAAAACGCCCTCAAGAATATTGAGTATTACAATTTTGAACAATAACCAAAAAATTGTATGCATTATCTGTATAGTTTGATGTAGAATGTGGATTAATTGAATGAAATCTCTATTATATGAAAAACTTTTACGTTTTATATTAGCAATAGATTCATTATCATCTTCATAATGTTTATGCGAACTTTATGATCGTTTTCTAAAAGAATTACTAAAACCATACACTTTTAGATTCATTTTTACTTTGTATCGACATTAAAATTGAATAGTAAAGATTCCAATTAATAATCTTACAAAAGTATGATGATAACTAACATTCAGTGGTAAATTTATCCATGTTATGCGAAAAAAAGATTGCAGATGAAAAAGGCAAAATATAAAATGTTATATTAAAATATAACAGATAGATTCAAATATTGGTGATGATCACGACTGGTTGTTGTGGATCATAATGTTTTGGGCAATATAGAATTATGACCCTAAAATAATACGTAAGCTCATGATCCTTTTCGTTATAATGTGGTACGGATGGCGTCATAGTTTTGTTGCCTGAAAACGTTACGACGCACAAAGATAACAGTTAGTATGTATAATAATAACATATAGAACAAAAAAAGTGGAAAAATATGTCACGATTAATTTCAGGCCATTCCAAAAGCTTTGCATCTATGGTATCCTTAAATGAACCTAATTTAACAACGTAAAAATATATTTGTCTACAAAAAGCTTCGGAATTAAATATGAAATATTGTGGCCAGTATTATCATGTCAACTTATCATTCTCGTGTTTGAAGATTAAATAATATTGTATAAGTGGCATTAAGTACGGATTGTACGTAAATATATGACCGTTCGGGTATTTCTGGATCAATTCAAAAACTTTAATTATTGCTGAAATCAAAGGTTCTACTCTTAACAGCAGATCGGGTTTATATTGTTGAGCCACATGAAGTTTTGCAGTAACTGTTAAACTGTGTAATTGTATTTCTTAAGAAATTAAGAAATGCTCCAACAAAAATATTTAATACAATATTCGATAACTTACAAAATTACTCATAAATGTCCATTGGCTGCAATACTTTTAAAAACGTAATATGGATTTTGGTATTTAAAAAAAGCATTCGAATTAACTAATCTATGGTAGCAAATATTTTGAAAAAAATCTAATCATCATACTATTATCCGTTTAAAATTAATTAATTGAGGGGTGTACTTTTAGATTTTGGCATAGTGGATTAATTTCACTTTAAAAATACCCCTCTTAAATATGTTATCAATAAATTATATAACCAGCAAAATTTGAAAAAAACGAGGAAGACTTCATTTAGGAGTGTATGTATGGTGACGGAAAAAATACGAACAAAATGGTTTTCGCTTAAGTTTCATACCAAAGCAATGCAGGTAAATTAATATTAAGCATCTATAAAATATTTCAAGTAAAATTCATGATATATAAATACATATTTTATATATATTTATGATATATTCACATTAATCCTTTTAAAAATTCCATTATCAACAGGATGTGGAGTGAAGGGATGACGCCATGACCTGGCAGGATGTAAAACGATTGGAGAGCGACGGAGAATTCTGGAGGCGCTGCGTGTCGGATATAATATAAAATATTTCATATACAGAGCGGATATGATTAAAGAAGAAGAATTATTGACAATATAGTTACAATAGTTGTATGACAGCGAAAAATACAAGATATAACTTTTAATATTTGTTTAAATACATCGTTAATAAATCTGAAATGTAAAAAATAATCTGTATCTCTTCACATTGTGAAAATTCATATACCCCACTTTTTCAGCGAACACGATAAAAATAATATATTGTTGTGTTTGATAAAAAATGTGATATTTGATTTTGGAATTGAAATTAATATTAGTCAGAATTATAATTCAAATAAAAATTGAAAGTACTTACTTTTTGAAGTAGGCTCCTGCGTCTAACACTTCGTACTACCTAGCACTGTTTTTATTAATATCGGACATTATTTAAAAAATCTCAAAATTATTTTTTTATAATTTAATATAAC
The DNA here is from genome assembly GCA_022683975.1 of Rhyacophila evoluta. Taxonomy (NCBI): domain Eukaryota; kingdom Metazoa; phylum Arthropoda; class Insecta; order Trichoptera; family Rhyacophilidae; genus Rhyacophila; species Rhyacophila evoluta. The sequence goes on from JAGVSQ010000247.1 coordinate 10,416, forward strand.
TTTATCATAGTTTGAAGGGTAATTTCTGCGAAATATGTTTTGTATTGTATTAAATAATTTTGATTAATTTTTAATAAAAATATATAATTAAAAAACTGTTCATAATAAATTACGTCTAAAAACCGGACGAGCACGTCAATTTCGACACTGTCTTTATAAAAAAACAAATAAAATGTTATAATGTATTATTATAAGGCTTTGAAGTCATGGCTTGGTTATGAAAGTATAATTTAAAAATAATTTCATACAAAATTAAGATACATCACTTCATCATATGTATATGACAACAGCATTAGCGATCTAGAGTTAAATAATTTATTTATACGCGGGTGTTTTGGATAATCAATATTGTCAACGGTGTATGCAATTCCTTGGGGGAATTCGGATAATCGTTATTATTGTAATCGATCTTTTTTTTAATACAGTACGCCACTCACTCGCTGCTTACTATTCATATTATATATGGATAAGAAGTTGACGTACAACGAAGAACATTTTATATTTTAGTATTTTAGAGTACATATTTATTTAAAAGAGTATTTTAGTCTCCGCCTTGGGCAAAAATATTTTTTAATATTTTTCATAAAAAGTGGGTGTCGGTCAATTGTCTAACCGATTAAGTGTACAGTCTTTCATCTGTGGAATCTGAAGCGGCAACATCCGGCTCTGACAGTCACTCTAATCTCTCAGCCCCCGAAAGGACTATTTATTATTAATGAAAATAATAAAACTGTTTCTAAATGAAAGACTTCTGAAAAATTACAATTTTCAAATTTAGACGTTAAGGTAACATATTATAAAATTTATAAATATATGATACGCAAATCTGAAATAGAGGAAACATTTAATAAACATAAATCGATATTTAAATAAATAGTTTTTAAAAAGCATTACGTTTTACTAAAATATGCATATAAATACGTTTTGATAGATTTACTCGGGAATATTTTTATTTTCATGACAAAAGTAATTTGTCAATATTTTAACATTTAAAAAGGGGTTTAGACATCGCTATATCGTAAATAGTTATGCAAAATTAAATATTTATGAAATATTGGTCACCGCGCTGTTTTGTATTATTTCAAGTATTTTTAATTGAAGTTATAAAATGTTTTCTTTTGAGAATCAGCTACATAGAACATTTTAAAGAAAAAAGTAAAGAGGTTTATGTGAAGAATTATACAAACCAAATCACAGATTCTTAAACATTATTGAACATCGTCACCCTTGCAATAAAATATTTTTTTTACCTACATATCTACAATAATACGCGATTGTACTAACAATATATACGCATTTATTTGTTAGTAATAAACTATATATTTTTACTCTGCCTTAAAAATATGTTTAAATTAATTATTAATATTCTTCTTAAATTCAATTAAATATTATCCAATTAGATTGATAATATTATATATGATATAATTTTTGAAATCAAAATAAAATAAAAAATAATTACTTAAATTTAAATATTTACGCTGTCACTAATAGTATCGTAACTATACATATTCTAAAAAAAGTATTGTTAAGTTTTTTTTTTGTGATAATTTTTAAAAACGTTTTAGTCCTTTTATACAAATTAATGTTTTCAATTTACAACTATGAAAATAGTAAAGCTATGAATATGTGAGTGTGGAAGAATTAGTGTGAATATAATATTTCTTTACTTATTGTTTTTATAATACTAAGATTTTTATTGTAAATTATTTTATTTATAAATGTTATATGAAAATTTGTTTGTAATGTAATAAAGAAGTAAACTTTGAGAATAGATGAAAAAACGAAAAATATTCAACAACCTTTTAATGTTTCAGTGCGAAAGGGAGGTATTTATAAAAAGTGTTTATATTATTTATTTCAACTTTTTACTGCTTTTTCAAAGTGTATTTGAAAAATTTCGTATAGTTAATTGCGTATTGCCTTATATTATTAATTCGAACCGGTATTGCGGGAATGTGAGGGAGGCGAAGGACCGCCGTGTTCCGCGGACGCGCGTCGACTGAATATGGGAAATTTGTTATCGGAGTATGTACCTACTCTCAGATGAAAACGGAAAACGGAAAGTGGTGGGAGCGTGTCTAAGGGTGACAAAATTTCAAGAGGAAAATGTGTCCTTACGATTAAAAAATGACGTTTTTTAGAAATTATTCTAATACAAACAAATATTAAAAAATCTTCTTTTTGTAACACTAAAAATCGTACTGTGTTCTTATGATAATAACAACCGACTGTAATAATGTTTTCTTGCAATAAAGTATTTTAATTTTATTGTACCCCGAAATTGTAGAAATATTATATATATATATAAATCTTATAAATTAATTTTGACTCTTATAAAATATTTTTTTCTCAAAAACAAAAAAAAATAAAGTCTAATAAATATGATATACGTCTTTAAGAAATACTAAAATACTTTTATAGATTGTTTTTTTTATTATTTATTTAAAAAAACTAAGTGTGGTCATCCTATTTCAACAAATTGGAAGTGTGAGAAGAAGGTGGGTCAAGGGTAGCTAATACAAAAATTCCCGAAAAAGTCACGGTTACCCCAATAGATTTTTATATTTTTTTCACAAATTTCCTAATTTTGAGTAAACTCACTACAGTAAATTGTATTTTAAATGGCAAGACATCTCTTTGAAAATACACAATTAAATATAGATTAAGAATTTTTCATTTGGTTAAAAACTTAAGTACAAAAATATACAAAAGTTTACAAAAATATGTAATGTTTAATAGACATTTTTTTCTGGTAGAATATTCGGTTAATTGTGATTTAATTCTGAAACGCAAACGTATCATTACTATAAAAAATGGCAAAATTATACCGAATGCAGTAATACATAACCGTTCATAGCTAGATATTTAATTCTCTTTGGACTCAATAAATTTTATGCAATTCTTTTTTTAGTTCAGTTTTGGAGAAAACTTAAAATTTAGATTTTACTTGTAAACCATTTAGGAAATACGCTTTATTGATATCGGTTGAAATTTATTTGCCGTATGTATTTTCAATTATAGCTTTAATATTTTTTTAAAAAGTATTATTCTCATACGTAGAGGATAAACATATTTTTTTTATTACATAAAAACCTTAACCATTTGAATTTCAATCTTTCTAAAAAATATGTCCATATTTTTCACACATATAATATTTGTGATTGTAGATTGTGCTATGAACTTTAACAATTTATTGTTACTATTATTTACAGTATTATAAATATGTTTTTATTCGTCGTATTTTTTTCTGAATTGTTTTTGTGCATCTTTCGGTCACAATGCGGTTACGATTTTGACGAGGGGATGAAATACGAAGGGCACCGAGAGGCAGGCAGGCTGGGAAGGTTTTATTGGCGGTGGAGTGAGACAAAAACGTGTGACACCTTCAGGAACGAAATTAATACGCTTTAAATTAATCGAAATAAAAAAGTTTAATGCGAAACGTGATTGTGCCATTGAACAAATACTATTATTCACATTGTCTCTTGTTTCGTTAAAAATATGTATCTGTAAAGTGTTAATATTAATGACATTACACAGGCTCACTTATTTAATTTATTATATAATTATTGTTACATAATTTAATTGAATAAATTTTCTACGTAATTATATAATAGATATTTGAACAACCGGTGTGGAAATTTAGCTATAATATACAGTTGACACTTGTTTTGATTCACAATAACTCACACTTTGCCGCAAATTTTGTTAATGTTAAATGACAAATATCTGTTTTTGATTTTCCGTTTCAGTTTTTTTGTAAGAAATTTGACTTAAATGACGAAATTTAATCCCAACTTAAGTAGAAGTATATTTTATACGTGGAAAAGTTTTAGATTAAGTCTAATAAAAAATAATCAAATAATGGCTCGGGACAATTGACCCGTTATTTTAATTTTAATTTTTACCAGCATTTAATTGAAATACCTAGGACATAAAAAAAATTTACCAAGAATATATAAGTGGCATAAGGTTATGTTATACAGTAGTTAATTAATGTTTCCATGGTAATTTAATGATTTTTTTTAGTTTGCAGCAGCTCATATTAGAGCACAAAATCAGACATATATAATGAATTCTCCCTCCCTGAATTTTATCGTAGTTTGGCCATTCACGCTTTCGTCTATTAATATTTAAATATATAAAACATATATGTTAATGGTCATTCGTATCATACCGTTATTAAATTGCCCAGAAGGACCGACTTTTTTTTCAAATAAAAATAAACATTGTTTCATTCTAAAGACTTCATATTCTTTAATGTTCTACTACTAAAAAAATATCAAATTTGTGGTACGTGTTGTCAACTTATGGCCATACATATTATGTACTTTCGTACATCTATCAAGAGATGCCTGCCATTTATAATGTGTGATAAAAGGGTTTGCAAAATATCTCAATTTTATAGCTGTAATTAACTTGAAGACAGTCACTGGATAAGATGTGCAAAGTGTTTAAATAGTTACGTTTTGGAATGTGATTCGCAGGACCAAAAACAGTACAATTGATTGTGATATAGGTTTGAGTACCATGTAAAATAAAACAAATTCTGTAATAAAGGTATTATTATAATTAGTGTATTAATATTATTTTGGATATATTTAAATAAAATAACACAGAACAAGAGATATATGGCATAAAGAGTAAATGAAAAATATATTTTCTGAAAAGTTTTGTATCGGTCAGGTTCTGCAAGTGTGAAAAATGTTCAAAATACCTTCCGCTAAGTTTTGAAGCAGCACCAACAGATGGTGGTAATGTAGCCTTTTAGCTTACTAAAATAAACCAAACACAGTACGGCTACATGCACACAAAACGTCAATCTGATGCCTTTTCTCTTCTCCGAGTACTTATAGCACACAATAAAAGAATTATAAAAAACAACAAAAGTCATTTTAGCAACAAAACATTGTAATACGTATTCGGTACTCAGCGAAAAGTAGCGAATCCTTATTAAATTATCATTTAATATTGTGAGTGATTTGCACACGAGGATTACGCGTTTATGATGGTTCGTTTTGCGATTCTTATGTCCCCTGAAGGATTATATTATAATGATGTAAAACAAATATGTTACCTCAGTGGCTGATTTGGTAAGCACGCATTTGAGGATATATTCTACATCGTCAAATCAGGTAGCTGCTCAAAAAATTAAATGAAGGACTAGATCCACGCGTGAAAAACAACTTATCAACATTTTCATCCATATCTTAATGAAAAAGACGATTTACTTCGATTATTAACGCTAATATAATTAGAATTTTACTCGTGTATAATGTTCACTAATATTAATCAGTAATTAAAAATAAATCGTAATTTATCTTACCGTTTGAAATTATCTCATCTTCTATATTTTTAAGTAAGTAAGATCTAAGTTTCTATCTGTGTAATGTAATTTAATTATCAACACATTAAAATATATTAAATATGTTGTAAATAAATAATCTATAAATTTATATATATCATGCTTGCTTCTAAAGTGGAGTATGTGAGTCCTCAATGTGTGCAGATATCCGCTCCGAAAGTAGAGTATATGGATCTCCGTAATGTGAAAACGTCTTGAAAAATTATTTTTCATGAGAATTATTTGTCAGACAATAGATTTTTTATTTTTATAAGTCCAACAGATATTTGGAAATCAACCCCGTATTCCCTGGATCGCTAGACGCGCACGCTAACTTCTACGCTACTGGAGAGACAATCCATATATTGATGTAGTTAATAATCACTATGCATTGTTTATTCGTCGTAATTAATGTGCTACGACAGTAAAAACACTATTCATAGTTATTTTAAATATATTGACTGATTGCTGCCCAATCTATTGAGTACCCGATGCTTTTTGCAATCTTTAACTTTCATGCAGCTACAAGATTCAAATCAATAACCTTCGCTACTGAGCTATTTGCAAGATGGTATTGATATTTTGTATCCATACAATATTTTCGGGTAAATGAACTTCAAAGTATACGTTTCTTACTCATAGCGTGATGAAATAGATTTAATATCAGACTTACAATAAATTTAAAACTTGTCATATAACGAAAATATGTTTTACTTCCACTGTTATATTATATAAGCACAGATTTAATAAATGAATTGAATCAATAATTTATTTCAGACGTCGATTCGTAGACGCTGGCATTTTGCATATTGACAAGAGTAGGTATGAAATTTCGTCCCAAATTCCTGTAGAAATTGTCAATTCAGTGCCGGTTATTCTAGGGAGGCACTTAGAAAAAGTATGATAAAGGATCGTCCGACGGAATTCTCTACCGTAACTAACCTTACCTAACTTGAATAAATCGTTTTGCTGACAAAAAATACTCCCTGCGCAAAAACCTTTTCTATCCCAGCCTTTCTACAATAGACAAGGATCGAATTTCAAGTATTATCATTCCAGATAAATATATACATGTATAATATACATATTATATTATTATTGACTGAGACTTGAAGTATTTTACAAATGTATGTTACATTACGATACGCATGAATAATTGAACGGTCTTTTCATCGTTTTATCTAGCTCACTTATTATATTATACTTACACATATTACGTACTCAGAACGCAATTCTAATATCCCCATGTTTCATCTATAAGTTATTAATGCAGTTTTGTTCTTGTTTATATCTTATCAGTACTGTATTATACGTTAACTGGTGTACAATAATATATAATTATAATTTTGTATTCAGTTCCCTGATCCATAGTAAGATTTGTATTTTTTTTAAATGTTGCCCTACTTAGCTTCCAACAATTGAGTTCTTGTACGTCAAATACAAATATACTAAAGTTATATCTACTATAAATTTACCGTATGTAATGTAACGTGGTAGTACACAATATTACTTGCATATAATCGAACTAGCTTCTGACCATTAATTTTAATCACATATATAAATAATCTAATAAAATCAGTTTGCTTTACTCGCACAACCATCCTCAAAAACTGTCAAACAGTATAATGATTATAATTTTATTTTACGCCTTAGTTTTTTTATATATTATTTGCAGTGGTGATGAATAATTTTTTCGTTGTGTGTAATTTTGTTGTGTTAAAAATTGCCAAGAAACTGTATAATAGCGTACTTATTACCAGATATAGCCAGCTGTAAATTATAATTTTAAGTGATTTCGATTTATAATTATCGTATTTGACAATTATTCAACATCCATAATGGCTTAAATTTTAACGTATTTAATATCTTTATAACTTTGAAACAAGTATATGTATGTTTCACGTATGTTAATACATAGTTATTATACAAAGTGAATGATATATGACGTATTAAAAAACAAACGATGCCCTACAATTATTATAGAGATGGCATCAATCTGTTTTTCCAATGACCGATTGGTATGCGTGTGTGGTTTATTTGAATGTTGTAGATTCGCATTGAGCGGTATAATAATAACCAATTTCAATGAGCAAATGTCAAAATTGTGAAGATCCAAATGCTCGATTAAGAAAATGGCTCGCAAATAATTTATATGATTTATAGTAAGTAGAGTAATACTCAACTTCTTTAAAGCAACTAATATATTAGTTTGCTCACTCACTTCCTTTTCTCGGCTTTAAGTTGAAACACTCTTCGAAGTCTTACCGTCTAATTGAAAATCGTTTTTCGATTAAATATTAGCTCGAAATCCCGGCCTACTTTCAAAGCATAGCTTTTCTTTTACAGCAGAAAATATTCATACTCGTACTTCCATTCTCCTTATTTTTAGTCTCCTTTTTATTTGTAACATCATTCTAATTTTATGTAGCCTCCATCGATTTAGAAGGTAATAAGTTGTTACCACAATTATAATATCACTTATCTTTATGACATGTCTTAAATATATATCTTTAAGAAATGTATACAATTCGTAAACAAAGTTGTATCCATGGTTGACTTAGTAAGCTTGACGTGTGTGGCACCAGCATTTTCTGGCTCAAGTCCCGTAGTTGCGTGAAAATTTAATGATAAGTATGGCTTGGACTTTTCATTCAGTTTAGCGGTTGACGAATAAGCGATATTCATGAAAAATATTTTCTTAAATATACATATGATTAAAATTCTGAGCATTTGAAGATGGCAGAGCTTAAAGTAATTTGAAATCAACACGAAATTGCAAAATTTACTATTAAAAATATTTAGGCCTAAAAAAATGAATGGTTGTTTTTTAATAGTTTATGCCATATGCTAACATGACTAAAACGTTTGTTTCTTGGAAAATTGACATTTAGTATTTTTAAAAGTATTTTATAGTTTAGTTGAAGATGTCATTTTTAATTGTTTTGAAACAAATTCACTTAACTTCCTTTTTACACCGTGGATACGTTCCATATAATACCGTGAAAAAAAATAGTAAAACAAATTATAATGGTGAATATGTTTTCTTTAAATTTATTATCGTTTATTTTAATTTTATTAAAAATACCTTTAAAAAATCTAACAAGTAAAAGTCTCCTTAAAGGCATTACTATTTTTCATTTTTTTAAAAGAATAAAACATACTGTGGTACGCTCCCAAAAAAATCCTCCGAGATTTTATCGTCACTATTAACCGTTGTAGAACGGACTACTACAATGCAGCAGAATACAGGTTTTTAAATTTTTTAACAGATGTGAACTAAAGATTTAAGTTTTAATGTAAATTACTTACTTTCTCATTAGGTAAATTATATAATTCTGTTAAATTGTATCAACCTATACGCAAAAATAAACCTTTCATAGGGTTTCAATTAGCTAATTTTCTTCTAATTAGTATAATAATAAGTAGAATCTGTAATATAAATTATAAATTTATTTAAATTCTTCCCCATAACATGCATTTTTATTTACTATGCCTAATATCATACGTTTTGACCTCAATATTCTTGTAACATAAAATATTTTTTTAGAATTTTTTAAAAAAAGTTTCAAACACCCATTATATTGTTTAACAAGATATTCGCCAAGTAATCGAAACGTACTTCTTATAAAATCGTTATAATTTAAAAAACGCGCTTCCTTGGCTTTACGGTTACTGGGATACTGACAGAACATACTACTCGCTATATCTAGTGGCAAAACAGCATATACTACCCAGCTTATTGCGCGCAGCTTAAATTCTCCAAACTTTTGGATATAATTATCATGTAAACGTCTTTATAAATATTCTTCTGTTATTTAATAATATTCTTAGATAGGTTACATCTGTTGCGAATAATTGATATACCTCCAGGAATAGCGTTTTGTAAAGAATTGCGTGCACAACGTGTGTCACAAATCCAGACCCACCCCCGTACAAAAAAAAACGTGAATCTACGTCTGAACTGCCCTTTGTGTGGTGTCTCAACTTCATTAAACCACCATTCAATAGGTACGTAACTTTCAAAATTGAAACATTAAAAAATCTTTTGTATGCTTTTTATTGTATAAGATTTATTTTTGTTTGAAATGTGTTTTTTGTTATAATTTTATTTTAAATTATTAAAACATTTTTGTACGCTATTAATCCACTTTATGCTGATAAATAGCTGATGTCGTCAAAATAATGATATTGTCATCATTTCAGGTAGTGTATAAAATGAATACAAAAAAATTCATTCCAATGAAAGTTGATCATTTAAAACACTAAATGTTTTAAAAAATGGTAGATTTTTTTAAATTCACCGTTTTCTATTATTTTCGTCGATCGGTCTTACCCCAACGATATATTCATGAAATAATCATTTTTCTTTAATAAAATTTAACTTTGCGATATCTTGATAATGAAAATATATTTTGACAATAACTTCACTATAAATATCGTTTATTAAATGCAGTAAAAAAAATATAATGGAATTTCTATTATTTAATTATTCCATTAGGATAGAGTTTTATTTTGTTATTTTTTATATATCATGTTCGCTTCCAACGTGGAACATATAGATCTATACATTGTGAAGATATCCACTCCGAAAGAGGAGTATATAGATCTCCGCAATGTGAACACGTTTTGACAGATTATTTTTCACAAGAATCGTTTGTCAGACTAATACTCAACCCAATGGGCATTCAGTCGTGCATTTTTTGGATTCTAAAAATTCGACAGATGGGGAATCGAACCCGCATCCCCGGATTGCTAGGCGCGCACGCTACCAACTATGCTACCGTATTTATTAATTTGAAAATAACATCTGTTTGTGAAATTTTTTTACAAATTTGATTACATAATGAATAACCAGAAAATACCATTGTTTGCGATACAGCACTATAACATAGAATGAGCAATATTTTTAGTAAAATTGTAACTGATTTTTTTATTTTTATTATTTAATTATGTTAATTATTTTTTTATTAGAGCTTATCATTAAACTAATTAAACTATTGAAGAATAATCTAATTATACTAAGCTATTTAAGTTTTGGTTTAAGCTGTTGAACGTAATCAAATTTGACAGCTAATGGACTTATTTAAACATAGTATAAAACATATACTATAAAAATTTTATGTCACGTAAAATAAAAAATTAAAAACGTTATTTTTACTCTCTTTATATATATCGACTCCCTTTGTGATTCATACGCAACCAAAAACAATTTTAATTATAATTCTACTTATAATGTCCTTTGGTATTTTTTTAAAACAAAGACAAAAAAAAACATTATTTTCAATCAACGCAATGAGTGGTTATTTAATATTCGCAGTGGGCGGCCGCCGCTCTTGAAGTGGACCTGCCACAATCCAACAAGTGCCACGCTATCTCAAAAGGGGTGTCATCGCCATCGAATATAGATCAATAGAATACATGTTCAGCGAAGTGGTAAAGGCGCATCGTTTCCGAACCATGGGACATCGGATCGCATGATCATTACCCACTGAGAGTTTGCGAGCTCATTGGTTTAAACTTTACACCTTATTAACTTCAAACGGGTTCGTTCCGTACAGATGGGATGAGAGTTGTGAACATTATATGTTGCTTGGTTTTATTCGTATTAACATGTTATGAAATGATTTTTTTCTCTATAAAATTTTTCAGATGTCTAATATACACACAAAATCATTAAATAAACATATATTAGACATATTGGAGTATTACCGGTGGTTTTGGATTCAGATTTGGAATATCTTCTCAATATCAAATCAAGAAGATGTTTATTTATGCATATTTTTAACATGATTTATTTTCCCCTGTGGTGCTTTTGTAAGATGCGTTGTAATAGTGATACTGATAAACAAATTTATTATGAATTATTGTCATTCACTGCTTGATAATCCAAGAGAAACCTTGACCTTTAAAATATCATCCATTTCCTAATATCCAGCGCCAGTATCCTACGCGACGTGTTATGTTAATTTGTAACATCATCCAACTACCGACGTATGGATCTCTGGTCAGCCTACATCTTTTATTTTACATATCCTAACGTCCTAAAGTCTTTCAATGAATTTTCATTTTATATGAAGAGTTGTAAAGCAGTCGACCATTTGTAGGACAGGTCAGGCATTTCGACTTAGTTTCTACGGAAGATAATAAACATAGCTAGAAATTAACAGGGCTTAAGATAATTAGTGTAGGAATCATGCACACTTTAGTGCACGCCAACCACGGTATTTAGAAGCTGCACCTGGGAAACTTCTTGAACTTTGGATAGAGTATCATGTTCGTTAAGCCACGATATACGTCCATATAATGGATGTAGATAGATTATGGGTGGTGGACGGGAAAGCAAGTAACCTGCAAAATATTAAGTTGTAACTACAGTGATCGTCTATTTATAAATATTTATATAATTTTAGACGAACACATAGTTTTTCATAGTTTACCAAATATTTATAATTTGGCATTTCTAATAATATCCGTGAAAAAAGAAATGCTAATTAGTAGTTTGAGAGGACCTGCTTTAATCATTAATCATCAGGCACTCTTTAAGTATTCAAATATCAATAACGTCTCATGACTTGATATTTGTAAATATTTTATGGAGATAATTTCTACAAGAGTAAGCTGCAATTTGCCAAATGAATTTCACACAATTTAGGAGTAAAGTTGTTTCATCAAAGAATACGGGAGTTTGCTTCTTCTATGTTTGAAGGGTTCTAATATTTTATTGATTTGACTACCATTTATGAGGTCTGGCCGGAAAGTAATGAGACAGTGTGTATAAAACGTGAGCTCACAGTGCTGAAAGCAAAAAAAATATATGTATGTATATTAAATTTAACCCTATAATCCTGGCGCATGGATACATTGCGTGACTTGATTTACACTCATGAAACATTTTATTAAATATATGTTTAAAGTAATAGAGATTATAAATGTTGAACAAGTCTAGATGAAATGGCATTTTAGAGTTAGTTTTCAAATATTAAACATTTATTTAAAACTCAGTCATTTATTTAAGTCTCAGATTAACTTTGAAAAACAGCCCAAGTCAATACGAGTTTTTATAGTCGATAATTTAATACGCGTACTTTAATGCTGGAAATTGTGGGTTTGACTCTCACATCTATTAGATTTTTTTTTAAATGCAGGACTAGATGCCCATTGGGTTGAACAATTGGCTGACAATAAATTCTCATTGATAATAATTCTAGTAAGAAATAGACCAAAGCATGTATTCAAATTGCGGAGATCTTTACACTGTCTACATATGATCGATTTTTGGGGGAAAAAAACATTTTCGAAGACTAGTTAAATGTTAACGTCTTTGGAAAACTTAGCGTTTTATTTATTGAAAATTTTAATTAAACAAAACAGTATTGAAAGCAATTTGGAAAAATAAACTCCACGTTATCAGAATAATAAATTTATTTCGGCAACATAACAATTACAAATATAAAAATAGAGAGAAAGATTTATGGAGAGATACCATATAAACTTTTTCTGATGTCTGAATAGTTCAAAACATGGTTTTATTTTCTAGTTTCACTTTCACCTCCATTAACTTTATTTTCATCCTGGTGAAACATTTATTTTCTAAGTTACGAATTTCGCGATCAATATTGCTTTCTAAAAGAAAACTTTACTCACTTCAACAGCTCGGCGTGTGTATTATTGTTTAGTGCCTAAATAATAATGTATTTATATCAACATATACTAGATTCAACATTAAACTTCTTTCCCGGCATTCTCTTAGTTTTTTTAAGGGTTACATATTTATGAAGAGCACATCCACCAGGCCTAAGCAAATCGTTTAAAATCGTAAATCCAGTGGCTTTTGGGACAACCTTTTTGCAGAATTTATATGCATACCTTCTCTTGCATAATTTTCTAATGGTAAAAACGTTTTTTATTATGCCCATTTTTCGAAAACCTCTGAATATTAATAAATCTTATGTATCGCACTGTTTTATATTAAAACACATACGTTTATTGTTTATAACTTGGCTTACATTAATTTTTGTTTTCAACCCGGCGATTTACCTTCTGCTGATATAGCGAAATTTCCTGAAATGAATTTTGTTTTTAGAGTGTGAGGAGGAATTCAGAATTACCTTTTTTCAAAATTTCTCCACTGATTTTACTGAATAACCCTTTTAATTTGAACTTTTAAAAACACTCTTTTTACATTAAAATTTACAAATGTTTTTTTTTATTTAATCCAAAACTAGTTTTAACAAATAACCAATAATTATAAAACTCTGAGATCCTTTGGGATTATCACCAATGCTATTAATAAAATTCCAGCAAATAACTAACTCATTAAATAAGACGGTTGAATGGTGTAGTTAGATAGCATTACCTTGATTTGATAGGTGATCTTTGAATGTGTAGCGCACGCAGTTTCATTTTTCAAATGCAGCAGTTCCTACCAGTAATAGCATAGCAGATAACATTTAATTAACTCAGTATTTAATATTCAAGATACTTCATTAGTGTTATGGCTTTAAGGAAAATATTGAATATTTCGAAATAAAATTTATCTCTTGTGCAATCAAAATATTATATGTAAACCCATACTCCATAAATGGAGTATAATGAATTTTTCTAACGTGAAGACATAACTTCTTGATAATTTTTATTTACGAGAGTTGGTTTTCAGCCGATTTCATGACCTGTTGGATAAGTGCTATATATTGTGTATTTAATATTCGCTAAAAAAATTCATACACGAGAAGAATCCGTTCGAAGAATATAACTGTAAATATATATATATTTGTTTTTAAAAATAAGAATAAAATTTAAAATCTAAATATCTTTTATATAAGTTTTTATCTTGAGGATCATTTAGAAAAATCCTCTCAGTCCAGTTGTGTACATAATATTGTAGTTGGACTTGTTCCAACCATTGGAGGAAATCAGTTGACATAAATCGATATTTTTATATTATATCTGCTCCAAAATGCTGTATAGTAATCAATTACTTATACGTAGACATTTTAAGGGAAGTTTTTCACCATTTCTGCTCTCATTGGCCATCCAGTCCTGCAACTATGTATATTTTTAAATCCTGCAGTTAATCTTTTAAATCTCCGGCACACGCTAATATCTAATTTCTAGTGGAAATATTATACTCAATAAATAATCATAATTAAGGGGTGCATTTTCAAAGCGAACGTATTCTGCTATGCGAAAATTTAAAGAAAAATATTTTAATCAAGCATTTTTTGTACAGAAGAACTATATTACACATAATAGCACATACACCAGTAGAAAGAAAAATATTTCAAAAATATGTATGATTATTTTATATAATAAATACTTGTTCAAAATAGTCTCCTTTAAATTTTGGCATAGTATAATAAGTCTGCTTTGGAAATACACTCCTCAATTATGAGTGTTTTGAAAACTCCTGATTCTACTGAATGTATAATTTCCCAACAATATTCGAGTGAAAATTTTCATGCTGTCATTTCTGTATTGAAAGGATAATATTCACTTAGCGGGTTGGCAAAAATTAAATGTGCCAGCTTCCTTTGATGAGTTGCCATCAAATTAACGGTAGATAAAGAGATAGTGGCAGTACATAGAAATGGGGACACAAGATGGCCGCCGCGGTGGCAAAAGCTCGGGATAGTTCACTGGACCGAAAGTTGAAAGGTAATTAAGTACGTGTGATGTTATTAAAAACATGTTAGCAACTGACTTTTTTATAATGTTTTTTATTTATTTTATTGTAAAATCTGCAATATATTAAATATATAGTTATTTGTATTATGAAGCTATAAAATATTGTAAGTACTCTCAGTAAATATGATATAATACAATCGTAAATAGAACAATACCACCCATTTTATCAATTTTATGAATAATGAGTTACATATGCCTTTGCATATAATTTAAACTGTTTTATCGATCGAAAAACTTCCAATATCTTAGAAAATAGGGTTATTTAATTAACATATTTCTTTGCATCTCCTATGTGGTCATATACAAAATGTCAACATGAAATCCCTCTAATAAATTCTACAAAGGAACTATTGACGTACCTGTACTTCAAGTTATAATGATTTTATTTGTAAGGACATACTCTCGCATCTAAAACTGTAAATCGTACTTATAACGTTTCAAAAAAACAATTCGTAAGTCTCATAAATCAGTTCTTAGATCCGCCTGAATAATTACGTTTTTTTAAACAGAGATAGTATTTTCCCGTTGAAGACGATATTGGTTTTAATTCTTGAATTTTTATTTTTAAAAAATCTTACCCAGCTGTGGGATTCAAACCTATGACCTCCGTTTTTTTTTCAATAATCTAATATCAAAACCAATTTCTTAAGCGCGTCCGCTTTTGTATAACTCTATCCTGGAGAATATAGTTCAAGTCTGCAGCAACGTGAATTGGTTTGAATGTCATTGTGTTTAAATGTTTATTTAAACGCATGACATGAATTACTGATTATCTGATTGTTTCTCATTGTGGAGATAAGCTCATATGCTCCACATGCTTTGGAGAGGACGTTTACAATATTTACCATCAATCATTTTTCAAGGAATCTGAATTTAATATACATAATATAATATTTAAGGCTGGGATATGGATATAATAAATTTAAGACGATTCTATTTTTGATCCAATTTTTTATCTTTTACAAGCCTTACTTATGTCTCACTCGATTTCTCTATTTCATTGAATTATATGTTACCTTGACTAAAATAGTAATTGAATTGATCAAAAATATTTTAATATGAATCATAGCAAAAATACTGTTTTATCACATGGTTTTTGATTATTTTTTTAGCATTTTAAAACTTTTTGTGATTTTTTCATATTTCAGTAAGTTTTTATAAGATTATAAACAATGTTCATCATTTTAATTTAATAAATTATGAATATAAAAAAATTCCGAAAATATATATAGTGTGCGATAGATTATTTTTTATTATTTGTTATTTTTTTAAACAGAATTTTTTTAAAGACAAACAAATTTGAATATTAAACAACGAAAAACTTGATACTTACTTTGGCTAATTTTAACAACTTAAGATTCATTATAAAATTGGCGTAAAATTTGCATTTTTTCCTGCGGCGAGAGAATACAGATTCAACGAGTAATATTGTAAAAATGCAAATGACTTTTGTCGCGATTGGAGAAAGGAATTTTATATTTTATCAATTTGGGTTATGTGTATAATTAATTTACATTTATGTAAAGAGATTTCAGAGAACAAAGAAAATGTGTCTTAGGTTCCAGTTTCCGCTTAAGTTCAGTGACTTTCCCCGGTACGTTATTAATAAATCAACACTATTTAATGAAGAAATAAGCACAAATTAAATAAAACTGTAATATTTTAGAACTAAAAACATTCTTGTTGATTTATACAAAACTATACATAAAGCCAAAGAAATGAATGCTTAACGTTTGACCCGACTCAAGCACTTACTGCATATAAATCTTCATCCAAATTTTCGAACTGGTTTCCAGGATTTCAAAAAGCTGCCATATTTAATCTCCACTAAAATATTAAGATACTGGCATGATACAAAATGAAATGAAAAGATCGGCTACACACAAAATTCTTAAAGACACTTTTTGTGTGGTATACATACGGTGTGAATGTAAAGTATTGAATTTAAATTAGGAAACCGATTATTAAAATCAAATATTCATATTTATCAACTACTTTAAACATGACAATATATATTATTTAAGTTTTTTTAATTATTTTTTTACCAACGTGGGTCGTAATTTTAAAAGGTGTTTGCATCACTTTGTTGTAATGGCAAAGCTTTTAAATACAAAGGCGTAAATTTTTACGGTCAATTGATTAGTCATACTAGTGGAAATTATAATATAATAATCCTTTGATCAGTGGAGCCTTAGGGAAATCGACTGAAAACTCATAAGAATTTTCTTTACACTAACAAAGCATGTGAAACTAGTGTAGATTTTTAATTATTACAATATGTAAAGCTTACATATTATAAATTCTAAAGCACTTATTCATTTCAATAATATAATGACAGCACGTGAATTTTCATTTATCTTTTTGTTCATGGGATGCTTACCATATAGTTTTTTAATAAAAAAATCAATTTCTTGAAATTATTAAATCAAAAATAAATAAATAT
>JAGVSQ010000247.1:27896-46159 GCA_022683975.1 Rhyacophila evoluta
AAAATATTCAAAATTACAAATGATTTAAAATAAATACTTGTTTAAAGTTTTTGGATTATGACACTATTATAAGATTTATTATCAAATTGAATATACCATTTTTGCGGGATAAATGTACGTCGCTTCGGTGGGCGAGCCGACACATATTATGCAGGCGCTTTAACAGAAAATGTCTCGGATTCAAGCTCTTTACTTGTATATATTTTATAGTAAGGCCTAGAGGTTTCAGTTATTGACCAATAACTAATATTTATGAAAAACAAATTCAGGAAAAGTTTCGAAAAAGAAAAATAATGCACTTCATTTGTTTCCACTTCGGAGGTAAGATAGTTAAAACATTAAATTTATTTCTAATAATAAAAATGAAGCTTATTTGAGAATACTATGAAAAATAAAAAATCGGTGAATTTTTGTATATTTTTCCGAAATAAAAACTATAGAAACTTTTTTTCAACCGAAAAATTCAATCATTAAAGTACAGCTATTTTTGTTTTTGAAAATCAACAGCAAAGCAATAAAAATTGTTGCTTGGTAGAGTCTTGTTGTTTCTTTAAAAATGCCAACGAAGACGAATTCAAATGAATCCTATTATAAGAGATTGACTGTCATTTTACATTGTCACTTCACCAATAATTATTTGAAACTTTAAACATGACACCTGGTTCTTATCTTTATTAGTGTACACAAAGAACTAAATATGAAGTTTTATTCGTTTTCAATCATCAAAAACTAGCCAAATATTTATTTATTTGGTTTTTTTACCGTTCATACATTTCTAAATGAAAATCTTCTCACTTGAGTCCACAGAACACACTTAAGCTTAACATTTTTACATTATTTATTTTATAATAAAAAAAACAATCTTAATACACGTTAGATTTTTATTATTAAAGTAACTGGTATATACCTTTTTCTAGAGTATTAATTTTTTCTTTAATGTTTGTAATTTTTAATACTCATAAAAACATTTGAAAACTATTCGTTACTAATTTATACCAAACGTTTAAATAGCTATGGATACTTGATTGCGACGGGTTTTAGATAAACATTTGATGATATGTTTTTAAAGCTTTTGAAGTAAATAAAAAAGGCTATGACCATCGATTCGCATACGTGAGTATACTTAAGTTTTAAGGCTCGGTTCGTTTCAGCAGGGTTCCATCGCCATTTCAGTAAATAAGCACTTAAAAAGTATCTAAAAGCATCGTTCGGTACCCCACTGATAATACATAATATCAAGTAACCCCCAATCTATTACACTTAAATATAACATAAGCTTTCAACTTAATAAATGGTCAACTTCAAAGTGGAATCTGTAGGACAAAGGGTAAGCCCGGCTAAGCACGGTCAAATTATCACGGTACGCTGACCAACCGGCTCTGTCGCACGGTTACATTTGCCTAATCAACCGCCACCTTATTATAATATTTAGTTTTTTAAAACTGTATTTTTACCTTATCGATATATCCATTTTTATATTTTGAGTGTATTTTAAAAAATAACCTATTTTAATTATATGCGGATATTATCAGTTTGTTTAGTACCTAAGTAACGTATTTCTACGTAAATAAGATGCAGCCTCATATTAATCATGCTCCAAACGGCTCACTATAGCTTTTTTTAGACACAATTTTTATATTTTTAGGAGAAAAGGTTCCCAATGATAGAATGGAGTATCATGTTTTTATGTAAGTACACCAATCACGTTATCTCTTGTCAGTGGTAAAGCTACATATTCAGCACCCTGGAGCAAGTAATCAAGTAATATCGCTGGGTCCCCCATGGTTTCTAGTTTTTTTAGCTTTCACATCTACCTTCGAATTTTTACTTTTTTCCAGTTATTATGGTTTATCGTTTTCTTACCTCTCCTGGTAGCTAAAAAATCCTCCCCTTGATTTTTGCGCTTGGAGCAACTGCTTTCGGTAGCTACACAACTGCCTATTTCTGAACATCATCATAATTCATCAAAATTTGAGTTTCAAATTTTCTTTGAAATCATTCCATGGATGTCCTCCATGATCCCTTTTTATAATCTCGTAGTAGCTGTAAAGTAGCTTTATTTTTTTCTAATTGCACTAATATTGTCTGAGAGTTAAAATATTGAAAATATATAATTGAATGAAGCGTTAATTAGAGAATTACGAGATGAAATTGGTGCCAAAATTGCACTATTTCTTATAATATACTATTCATTTTTCACACGAATTAAACTAGGTATTAATTTTAGGGGGACTTTATACAACATATATCCTGAAAAATTACTATAGGGCATGTTTTCAAGTTGTCATCAACAAGATGTTATACTTACGGAACTACGGCTTAAAATAAATAGTTATTCGATTGTAAAAAAACCGAAATTCAACCAAGGAAATGCTTAGTCAATCATAATTATTAGAATGGTTAAGGTAGCACAGGTAGTCTTAAGCTTTTAAGTTGGACGATTTAAATACGAATGATAGCATTGCTAATATATTTTTTGTCCAAATAGAAAAAGATGAAATCCCTAAATTTTATTGCCGAGTGATCATAGATTTGGTTATAAATCATGTAATTTCATACAAAGTTAACACAATTTAATCATTTTGAATATTATATTACGAAAAAAATCTATGTCAAATTGAATCTTCAAACTCTTGTACACCGGACAGAAAAAAAATATTGAGGGCTTTATTTTAACATTATTAGCTAAATAAAATAATAAAATAAAATAGCCAAATATATATTTTTCACAAATACGATAATAATAATAATGATTGTTTAATATGAATATTCTTCAAATATATTATTGAGAGTCTGATTCAAGGTTCTACATTAAGATATAAGAAATTGTATTTTAAATACGTCTAAAAATATTGAGCCATGGCGTAGATAATCCGTAGCTATCGTAGAGAGTATCAAGTTGCGTAGAAGCTACGTAGATGTGAGGTAAATAATCAATATTATCAAATAATCTTCAAAGAAAAATATGCTTTTTATAACATTTATATATATATTCCAAGATTTAGAAAATGGACATATTCAAATTAGTATAAAAATATAAATAATATTTTTAAATAAAATTCAACGGTAAGATTAATTTTGCAGTGACATCTATATCATTTTACAATTACAAAAATCAAATTTTAGTAAGCTGTTTTATATTTAAATTGCTTGCATTTCTATAGTCTAGTTTATATTCAAACCATTATTAGTAAATCCATATTATATTCTGACATCTAGTGTAAAAATCTTGTAACAGTACAAAACAAGTCAAAACAATAATACAAGCATATTTTAGATTAGTGTTTCTATAAATCAATTTGATTAATAAATATAATAAAATAAAAATAAAAATGATAGATTTTTTCAACAGTGAACGTTGCTAATAATAATGATTTTAAAATACCAACCATGTCAGTAATTAGCAAATATTTTTAATCATTTTATTTCAGCTATGTCTCATTTAAAATATTAACAACAAACGACATTTTAATAAAACTTTTTATCGGGGCCAAACAATATTTTCAATCCATTCAACAAAGTGTGAAACTCTGCTATAGACTCCGGGAGAATTTTTAAACCCACAAAATCTTCCGAAAGATGTCACTCCAACAAGTACGTAGAGCGGAAATGTTTTGTTGCAATCTTGCTCCTGAAACATAAAATTGATATGGACTGGTGTAATATATTATTAAGTAAAGTAATATTATATTTATGATGTCCGAGATGAAACTAACTCATAGATATTTTTAAAAATAATGTCGATATAATAGTAGGTGTTTTACTGTATACTAAATACTGCGGGTTTCAAGCCGGGAGGCGCGGACTATTGTCATGGGAGTTACCACAATTTGAAAAAAACGTGTCCTTATGATTATATATATTAAAAAAACATCAGTGTAACGTAAATGTATAAATTTTTACGTATAATAAGTTTACTGAGAAGTAATGAATGAGATATTTACTTTTGGCAAAAGTTGCAATGGTCCACCAGAATCTCCTTGGCAAGTATCTTTACCTCCATTATCAATATCTCCCGCGCATATTTGGCTTGAAAGAATTCCTTTTTTCAGAAACATCCCGTGCTTTATCATACTCTGAAATATTAAATATTATAACGAAATAGCGATTTATTGTCATAATAACTTCATATTATCTGCAGCCTATTATATAAAAAATATACCTTTAGTGAACTGTTGCACCTTTCTGGTGAAATAATATCCAATTCTACGTGCATCATCGTCAAACTTCCTGTTTGGCTATCTGTGAATGTAAATAAATAAAATAATTGATTATATATATTACTATCATTAATTCATTTTTACTATGGGCCCAGTGTAAATCTCGACTGCCTACAGAAAACGTTTTTACTCCCATTCATAAGCAGCAACCTCCCTTTATTGTCTTAATAGCATGAATGTATGTTTGTTTCCTATACAGCATAATCTTAATTTGTCTTTTTTGACTTATAAATATAAAACATTGGGTGATTGGATATGTTCCATTTATAAAAAGTACCTCTTGTCAACATGACTATCAAAATATTATGTATATAAGTCATAGAAGTAACTTCCTCGCCATGTGCCATCCTCCAAATTCATTTTTCTAAATCTCCTTTTTGAATATCAAACCAAATTAAGTCATATTTATATATTTGTAATCAATTGATTTTATGATTACTATAATTATATACATAATTAAATAAAACGGTTTCAAATGAGCCGAAGTTTTAAATTTTATCTTTCTTCATTGGGTCCTTAAATTAAATTTGTAGTATAAAAAAATATTTTGACTGGAATATGTGGAAAAAATTAATTATTGAAATTATTAATTTTATTTTTGTATTATATTACCAAAGGAAGTTTTTCCAAATCCAGATGCTACAGCCTTATTGAAAATAATATCATCCGCATCAAGGCAGGCAATTGATATTGGTCCTGACAAGTTAATCGCTTCATCCATTTTCATGAGTGCAATGTCGTTGTATCTGTAGCAAACGTGTTATTTTGTCAAATTGTTCTAGTTTTTCAGTATTATTTTTTAAAATTATTACAAAGAATAATTACTGTTGGAAAATAAAACATAGACAATCATAGAAAGATCAAAAGTTGACTAACTTAGCTGGAGGCATATACTCAGGATGCTGTATAAGTTCAACCAGATTTCTTGTTTGCATGATATCTTCTGGTTCTTCGTTTTCTAATGTTGTCGTTCCTAGGAGTACTTTTTTAGGCTGGCCTCTGTAAAAAATCAGAAATAAATTAGCTTTAGTAACATAGCAGTAAGATTGTATTTTTTACCATATCAATTCCGAAAGCGGAGTATAATGTATCTTCACATTAAATGATGACCACCTCAGTAATGGTAGATAGATTTCTCCATGAAAACCGATTTTATGTCAAGTCCAATATATTATAATTTTGTAGATTCATGACAACTGTATCATATAATCAAATGAAATGGTTTGTTGATACTCAGTTTCAAAATCTGTCAAAATCAAATTTTGGTCTTAACCACGACAAGAAAGCATATATATATATATATATATGTGGGTGTGTATTATGTCATATTTTATTCGTTTTTTAATTACAAATAGATATAGAAATAATAAATAATTTGATCGTTCTTAAAACCTCTTTCTACATTATGTATATCAATTACTAAATATGTACATACAAATATAATTTTAATGTTTAATGTCGATTTAAAAACTCACGTTCTTGGATCATTTAAGCAATGCGCTGCTGAAAGTATCCACAGCGAAGAAATTAGGGATCCTCCACAACTCCAGGTCATTTTTGAATTATTTTTCGGCTGGAATCCTATCAATGCCTATAGAAAATTCAATTATACAAACGTAATAAAGCGTAATATTTCCTCAAATTTTATAGTAAAAATTCCATAAATATATTATTAGTTATTTTATGTATAATTCATAGTATTTTTGTCGCAATAATTTAATTTAAATTAATCATGCTTAATTAATGTACCATATGAGGGAAATCCAAAAGATCAGCTGGAACTCTTTCTTTAGAACCATATAGAAGTCTTCGGCATTCGACTTTTTGTATTCCTCTTTTTCTGCATTCTGTTCATTCAAAATAAAATTCATAATTTTACAAATATAAAAGTTATTACAACTAATAATCTATTTATATATCTAAAATCAAAATTAAACTATATTTTGGAGATGTGTACATTTTTTTAAAGCTTTGGAGCCTCAAAATACTTTGTACTGATTATATCGAATAGTAATAAATTATGAATCATCATTTTACCATATTACGTATATAATTTATATGAAGGAAAAATCTATAGATTGACAGCAAATAATTGTTTATTTTTATTTATTTTTCATACAGGATTTTTTACCTTCTTTGGCTCGATCGCCGACGTCTTGTAATGAAATATTTACAACACTAAATATAATTAAAATGCACAAATTTAAGCCTAAATTATTCTTAAGACTTTGAATTCCTATCATATT
The DNA here is from genome assembly GCA_022683975.1 of Rhyacophila evoluta. NCBI lineage: Eukaryota > Metazoa > Arthropoda > Insecta > Trichoptera > Rhyacophilidae > Rhyacophila > Rhyacophila evoluta. Next base: position 34,363 of record JAGVSQ010000247.1, read on the forward strand.
AACAACAAAAGAATTCATATTTTTGTTTATATGTAATTACTATATAAAATTATTTATTATAGGCTGTGTACATAATATTATATGTGCAAAATAATTTATATAAACTGCAGTAAATTATGACGAAACAAATTTTGTGGGTAAAAATAGCACTATAAATTAATTAGAAACTATAGAAACGGTGTCTGCTAGATAATCTTAATAATGAAAACACTTTATTCAAATTACAATATTTTTTCACAATTTTCGTGTGACACAAACTAATAAAAAATGGCACAGTATGTTAATTGTGATATTCGCGTTTTAACTTATTTGAGAATAATGTTAAGAAAATTCTAGTATATACTATTCATAAGAATGTGTTTGCCTATATAAACAACATAAATAATATTTTTTGAAACACAATATACACTGATCAAATAACTGTATCCATCTCACGATAAATACCGTAGTAATGTTGGCAAGTACAATCCACTGGAGTAGTAAAAGATATCAGTTCGTAATCAAAATGTATACTATATTTTTATTTGAGCGCTTAGTTTATCACAAAAAAACTTGTATTCTAAATTACGTATTTGTTATTTCGATATAAATAAAATACTACTTCATCATTGGCCTGCATCAATCTTCTTCTGATCTAGATATTAAAGTCTAGATTTTTGACTTAAAGATTTATAGTTTTTAGGTATCACTAAATGCTAGACATGTCCAAAGTTTTAAATATATTATCTATCATAATAATAAATATTAATATTGGAACTGTCCACCACCCACCTCACATCTATATTAAGTGTAGTAACACGAGGATTAAATGTATATCAATGTTAGACCACCATTTTCGTTCTGATAGTAAAGCATATGTATCACCATAATACGTAGACAAATCTCGACAGAATTTTTTTTTATGATAATAAATTTTCTGCCAACCATTTGTGTATCTATTCATGCATTTCTATTTTTATTAACATCTTTAGCTGAGGGACTTGGTCTCCTAATTTCCATCACCAAAGAGCACGCGCGCTTCTCCTGGCCACCGGGGGGACTGAAAAAAACTAATCAAATTAACATTAACTTTACTATAATAATAATCAATAAAAAACTAAAACGATTTAGTTTCATGCAAAATTAAAATCGTTTGGCCATTTTAACACAAGGTCAAAATAAATTACAAAATTAATTCAGTTAAATTATTCCAAAAATAAATAAGGATATCTTTCTTGGTCCCCATCACTTTGCGTCAGTTCTTATTATTCTCATCCCTTGAATTAAAGACTAATAAAATTGTGCAAAAAAAAATATTCGGTTTTGGAACGTTTAGTCTACAAACTATAATAAAAGTTTTTTTAAAATTATTATTTGCTCCAGAAACTATTTCAATTTACATGCTGCTTTTTTTAAATCCGTAATGAATGTACGAAAATAATTGTTTTCATGGTCAGTTAAATTTTGATTGATAATTTGAAATGGCTATTTTTTATATGTAACAGTTTTATGGTACAATTATAAACACCTCATTGTAAATCACTGATGTCGACACTAGTAAACACGTAAACTATTGTGTTTTATTACAAAATACAAACTAAAATCGCTCATCACTAGACTAATAATTCTATTTAACGAATTTAAATTCATAACTCCTAAGAACAAGCTAATTTATACTACGTCATCATTTGGCAAAACAAATAATTATAAATTTTGTCTTACCTACAAACATGAATTTCACCGAATGGGTAAAAAGTATTTTTTACTACCGTGAAAAATCTTTGACGTATAATAATTCCATCCAACCCTGAAAAATACTTATTGTAGCTTTTTTTTTGGAAATACCACTTTAAGCAGACTTTTTAAACCATATTCGCTCCCAGCGTGGAGCATATGGATCTACACAGTGTGAAGATATCCACCCTCAAAGAGGAGTATATGGATCTCCGCAATGTGAAGACGTCTTGACAGATTATTTTTCACAAGCATTGTTTGGCAGACAAATACTCAACCCAATGGGCATCCAGTCTTTCATTTCCTGGATTTATAAAATCCGACAGATGGGAAATAAAGCCCGCATTCCGCGGATTGCTAGGCGCGCACGCCTCCAACTACACTACCGGGGATTTATTTATTTCCAACAAAAGTAATAATAGTAACCTTGTGAGTTATTTCACATACAACCTTCAAACGCGCTTTTCTCAGTTCAATAGTATTGGAGTTGGATGGCTTCTGTTGAACTGCATTAAATTCTCATACTGTGATGTTATTCAATTATAATTCTACATAACATTTCATTCTTCAAAACATTTACAATTTCGATTATGACATCATTATCAGAACTTTCATGCATCTTAGCCAGAATAAATATCAATAAAACTATTCAATATATATAATTATAATAAATATTGATCATCATCACCATGAATACGACAATCCTGATTTTCAACAAAACTCTCCTTACCTATTGCATTTTAATGTTTTTTAGCATGTCCGCGCTGAGAATAGGAAGAAGGTTTCAACGAGAAGAAGTTTTATTTTGACGGTTTTTTTCATAGCAATTGATAATAAGTCGATGGCTCAATTGATAGGACATCCCTGACTTTTACAAAACCAAAAAATGGCTCAATCAATTAGACGTCTACATTTTTCGATTAGTAAAATCTCAATTATTCAAAAGTTATCAAGCGTAGTTTTTTTTATATAAATTTACAATTTCGACCTCCCTATTGAAATAATGGACACTCATATCAAACTGGATTTTTTTTCTATTATATAACATTGTGTATACTTAACCTAGAATTACGTGTGTTACAAAATAATTCATAGGTTCTGTCTGTCTAAACCTGTATTTATTACCGTCTGGTTTTATTCCCACGACACATGGGGCAGTAAACATTCGGTGGTCATTTTTTAATATTACAGCTGTTTAAAAATGTTATAAATAAATAATTAACAAACATTTTGACTACTAATTTTAATTACTTTTATTAACAAATATTTGACCTAAAATAAATATATCCAGTGGTTTTAACTTCAAATTAGATTATAAATTTTGACAAAAATATATTGACTAACTGAATTCTTTTTTTAAATCATGTTTACTCCTAAAGTAAAGTATATGGATGTACACAGTGGGAAGATGTCCGTTCCGAAAGTGGAGTAAAAGGATCTTCGCAATGTGAACATATATCTTTACAGATAATTTGTACGAGAAATTTTTGTCAGATAATTGCTCAGCCCAATGGATACCTAGTTCTGCCTTTTCAGATTTAAAAAAATCTGAAAAGGCAGATGAGGGACGTTCTCCGGATTGCTAGTCTTATTATTATTAAGTCTTTTATTTTTACTAGAAACCAATTTTTATTTTAAAAAGCACTATTTACGAGAACCGAAAACATTTACGTATACCATCAAAATCATCTGCTCTACTATCTGAAATAAATTAGATGGATGTTTTTTAGTATATTATCATAAATATTTTCCAAATAACTGTATTTCAGAGTAAAAAAAAATAATTACTAAATAAATTTTATTTTTCAAATCAATATTCTAAACAGAAATATAGTCAGTTTATAACATAAATTGGGTTGAAAGCTTCTGATGTTTGACGATTGTGAAATATTAACAAGAAAATAACTGTCATGGGTATGATTCATCAAACCGCTTTGTAGGAGTGCTTTGTTTGAGCTTTGATTGCCCATATCAAATATTTATACAATGTATTAAGAAGTTCTTCGTATCCTGAAAAAATGAAAACACGCCGTACATTATCATTTCATTAGACTACTTCAACTTGCGCTGACATTAAAATATACCAAATTTAGTATTCCCAAATACACTTCAAATTTTTTGTTGAAACCAGAATTGTAAAAAAACATGGTGCACTAAATTCGTTTATTTTTAAGATTTTGTTTGTCATGTAGAATTTATACAGTCATTTGAATGATACTTTAATACTTAAATATATTAAATATTTTACAGTTTAAAAATAGTTGTGAATTATTATTCATATTTGAACTAAAATTTGTGTTCTATCATATGTAATTAGATGTGTTATTTTTAAGTCATTTGTAAAATTCAAATTTAGAATTTCAAATTAAAACAAAACAGCCTATGTAGCTTTAATGTATTTTTAACCTTTCTATGGAGCGTGATATGATCAATTTTTAGATCAATGATTTTATTATTATTGAAAGTAATGTTTAATCATTTTTTTTCATTAACGTTTCGAGAAATATGAAGCATATACGAGTATATCATTTTATTTTGTCAAAGAAGAAATAAAAATATTTCAGTGCATCGAAAGCTAATACTGAGATTATTGAAAGGATAGAGTAACGGTCCTAATAGTAAATTACAATTCGACTATTAAAATACACATTCTTTCATCATGGTGGAAATTAAATAATATCGATTAAACAAATTCGCTATTTTTCAGGACGTAAATTGTGAATGGTTCGACAAATTTAAATTTGAAGTTGCTTTAAACAATAAAAAAATGTTTTTCTTATCAATATTGTTATTTGAGTCATTGGTGTTTGTAGTGTCAGCTGTGGATTTAAAAATAGGTAAACATCTCTGTTTTAATAAATAAGATTAAAATATATAGACGACTCATAAATTTTTATCGCCCTCTATTTTTTGTAGTTGTTTTTCTATTCAATTTTACTATGATTTGCATAGTTGAAAATACATATAGTATAATGTCATAAGAGAACAAAGAAATACTATTAAATAGCACATGTATTTTAATTGGACTGTAATAATAGTATATGATATTATCTCAGACTCATCTACTCATCATCGTAAGCAAATACAATATGGGTTAAATGTTACTTTTACGTGCGATATGATCATTTTAGGCAAAAACAAATAGCAAAAATCTATATCGTTTTCTCTAGGTTTTCACAAAAAAAAACGATTTTTAATACTTAAATACTTTTTGTATTATTATTCTAGTATTAATTGCTGAAAAACAGCAACCAGAAGTAGCAGGATGGTTTGGTGATGGTCTACAAGATGCCGAATCAAGAATTTCCGGATTAAAGCTGAAAGCTGACACAATATTTCTTGATAGGGAACAAGAAGAAGAAAGTTATGCAAAACGTATGTTATCATGTTTATTTAAAATCAATACATAGAATAGATTTATAAGGTATATTACTTTTAAGCATCGCAGTTAACCAAATTATATTTTACTTTATTAGTTCCTTAATTGCACCATAATATTTTGATCATCATATGAAATGTTTCTCTATTATGTATTGATGTAACAATTGTTAACGATTTTCGAAATGGTAAACAATTGCTTTCTATAAATTCAAAAAATGGTAAGCTTAAAAAAGAGTACACCCGTTTCCTAATGTATCCGAATTTCGTACCGGACAAAATTTAATTCCACTTTTCCATCAAGATATTGGCATAAATAAATAGTTGAAACTCTTCTTAGGCATGAAAATTTTATTGATAAATCAGGCTCAATCACTCATTTAATCTATTCTTTTGCTAAAAGATTGCGCTCTAGTTTTTCTCAATTGAACTGTCGTTGTAAAAAAAATACTCTGTATATCCAGCTACCATAAGAATATGTTTTGAAACATTGCGCTGACTCTTGGCCATATTTCAAGATTCACTAGCATACACAGAATTGTTAGATGTGCATGTTAAGCATACACATTTGTTTTTACACTGCTGTGATTACAGGTAGAAGTCATAAGCAGTTGACATGGAGCTGAAGCTTGCTCCAGGTGATTCTATTTATATGCCTAGGCTTTGATTGAGTTAAATCCCTATGTAAACTATTATTAATTCGTCCTCACTCGGTAATGTCGTCAATCTTGCAATAGTTGATAGACATGAGAAAATTTTTGATAATTATTCAGAGAGGCCAACGACGTATTTACATACAATAACATATTTATAATTTAGTAGTTATTTATACTATTTATGAAGTTGCATAAATAACTAAGATATAGAAAAATCGGATACAGTCTTCATTTTACTACTTATAAAATACGCTTTATTTTTTATGGCTTTCTTATTTATGATTAAATTATATTTTTTTGAAGATACATATTTCATCAAATAATATTTAAATAAATATACTCTTAATATTTAGAATATCTTTTATTTCAACTAGTGTGCGCCAGTCTGTCTACGGGAGCTAGTTTAATTTTGGACACCGTTTGGGCGCCATGGAGTCAACTGGAAGACTTGCTCTCCAACAATCCACAAATACCGTCGATAAAAAGCGCATTCGGGGAGTCAACTTCGACTTTGGATGCGGTCTTGCAACTGCTTCAAACCAGGAAAGCAACTGATGCCGTTTTTATATTCAAGAATGAACGAGGTTAGTTTTGTACGGATTCTATTTTTAAAATAACAATAACTCATCATTGTGTGCAGATATTTTTTATATCATTAGTGTTAGATATGATATTATATATTATTGATTGGATACAAATTCATATGTTTCTTGTCCTACTTACTAAAACCAAACTGAGACCCTTCAGGTCTTCAGTTTAAAATATCACAAAATATATTACAGCGGGTAATATTTTATGATATTTTAAATCTTGATATTTTTATTTAATTTATAATCAAAGACAGAAAAATGCTAACACAATTTTTACCCCCCACAAAGAATTACACCATTATAATTATTTCAGCTCTTGACCAAGCCTTGTACAGTATTCTAGGTAAGTCAACTCTGAGAATACTTGCAATGCAAGAGTTGCAGCGACGAATCGGAGACATGCGACCTGCTCCTGGAAACATCGTAATCTTTGGAATGACAGATTTCATCCAAGAAACTTATAAACAGGTAAACACATCGTAACATTATTATAGACAGTGGTGTAGCTGCCGTGGAGCAGTTGGAATGGTTGCTCCAAACTTACTAATCACGTGAGGGCGCAAAATTAGAAACGATAGCAAACAGACACAATATAATATTTCTACGCGAAAGGTAAAAAAAAAGAAACTATAGTGATGTGGAGAGCGCGACATTTTTTCATAATCGAAAACAAATTTTGCTAGAAACAAGGGGGCGCAGCGGTTATACTTGCTTCAGGGTGCTGGGTATGTAGCTACGCCACTGATTATTGACCAATATTATATTTTTGCTATAATTTATGAAAGCCGCATCTTACATTTAAAATAACAACCATTTAAATCGTTAATAACGATTATATATCGTTATCCGTGATAACGTCATAGAGGCGATAAATCACGATGAGACATTTTTGGAGTTTTATATCTAGCTTTTTTATATGACACACAATAATTGACAAATATACATTTAAAGTGATACAATAGCTTTTATCAAAAACATTTTTACTATAAATGGTATCATTTTTGTCATTGCAGTCAATGATTGAAACAATTATTGTTTTCGTAATTCATGAAATTCATATTGTAAAAATAATTGGCTTACAATAGGTGATAATTATGCAAATGTATTTATAATATAAGACATTTGAAACTCGTGGAGTTATTTTAATTTTTATTGTAGTAAAACTAAGAGTAATAAATGTTGCATGTGAAATTTATATGATAACTCCGTTTATGTGAATTAATACAATGGTCAGCAATACATTTCTTGTATTTTTTTGCAATACAAATCTTATTAAAACGCAAAAGTCTTTCAGGCCGTCGATATGGGTTTGGTAAAGCTACCAGATCGATGGGTACTTGCCTCTACAGATCTCAATTTCTACCGTCTTGATCCGTCAGTGCTCTTGGAACCCGCTTGTCTGATTGGATACGGGCCGTCCCTTTCTTGTAGGCTTCAAGGAGCGCAACCGCCGTGTAACAATGATGACGGTAACTTACCGGTAAATTGTTCTATTCATCAAAAATATATACTTATTTAATTATTTTACTCACTAACCGGATGATATTTTACAATACCTAGCTGATGCTTAGAAAATGATTTAATTAATATATGTTTAATCATTAATTTTAGTATTATTAATATTTAACACTAAATGTATTCCCCAGATTTGTTTGGAATAGATTCAAACTCATTCTCTATTCAAATAAATTGTATTCATCACATTATTATAAATTAATTTTCATACATGGCTGCATGCAGTTTTTTTGGTACATTATTATCGCCGGTGATAATATTAAATATTAAAAGTAAAGCAATTGATAACAATAGCAGCTAAAATGATACGAGAAAAAATCATTTTGTTACTCTTACTTCGAGAGGAGTTCTTGTGATAGACTGACATGACCGTCTAAATTCTGTTTTAAAGAATAGATAACCGATATGCCTAGTTCAAAATATATAGCTTTTAATAGTATTGAAAAATACTGAAAATTAATAAGAAATAATGTTTAATGTCAAATTCACTAAAAGGTAAAAAATAATTTTGAGCCCACATTAAAGAGTGTCTAGAAAAAAAATCTTAGAATCAATACAGTGGTCAGACTAGTTTATTTATGGAATTATTGAAAGAAGAAAGCTACCAAAGATTTTGCTTTTCGTATTCTTATATTTGATTTAACAGTACATGAGATACAATATTAATGTGACTAAATTAATATAAAATTGTGTACCAGAAATAGTAAATAGTAAATGATATCTCCCCGGTAGCTTAGTTGGTAGCGTGCGTACTTAGCAATCCGGAGAATGCGGGTTCGATTTCACATCTGCCGGATTTTAAAAATCTGAAAAATGCACGACTAGATGCCCATTGGGTTGAGTATTTATCTGACAAACAATTCTCGTGAAAAATAAACTGTCAAGACGTCTTCACATTGTAGAGATCCATATACTCCTTTTTTGGAATGGACATCTTCACACTGTGCAGATCCATATGCTCCACGTTGGGAGCGAAAATGATATAAAAAAACGGTATACAAAAGCTCCTGTCAATTAGTCATGCCTCTTTTGCAATAGAAATAATACACAATAACATGTTTTGCAAAAAGACTTAAAAAAACTATTTTTTGGGGAAAGGACGCTCAAATTAATATACATTATATTAACATGCAAATTATTCCAGATTGAAGCACTCATGATGACAAAAATGATAGAAATAATAGCAGATGCCTTGATAGAAACCAATCAAAAGATGATGAAAATAGATTGCGGTACGGAACCACTTAACAACGAAGATCAGCCCAATAATAATCCGCTCTACAAGTTACTAGATAATAAAATCAAGTCGAATGATTCATTAGTGTACTGGGATAAAACTCGGTAAAAATATTCTCGAATACTTATAAAATAATTATTCACGGGCGATATGATGTTTTCTAATATATTCTAATTTTATTTTTGGAAAACCTTACACATCGCTGTAATAATAGAATTTAAATATTACATTACATTGGAAGTTTATATTAAAATTGATTACTTTACTTATTGATTAATATTGACCTTTATGTTACTGTCTAATTCGTGCTAAAGGTATTTTAGTCGATAGAAATGAAAATTCATTAAAATAAAAATATATCGTGATATTATAAATTTTAAGGTATTTCCTTATTTTTTACTTAAGTGATCATTATACATGTATTCAATGTCAGTTATCCATGTAAGAGCGTTAATTTTCAGGCATGGTCTCTTTTTACGAGCTGATTATGTTGTGAAAGTAGGAGGTCCGAATGGTCTAAAGACAGTTGCAGAATGGCACACAAGTAGCAAACAAATGCTTTCTGAAAGCACCACTGAAATAAAAACACCAAGAAGATTTTTCCGTATTGGTACAACGCCTGTGAGTGTAACAAACAATAATTTGTAAAATAGTTGAAGCTGGTATTATTAGTTCGAATATGAGATTTTTTTAAAAATATTAATTGAAAACAAATTTTTGCAGGCTGTTCCGTGGACGTATCCTAAAATTGACAGTTCCACAGGAAAACCGATGTTTAATACTAAAGGAGAACCGATTTACGAAGGATATTGTATAGACCTTATTCAAGAATTAAGTCGGGTAAAAGCATGTTTGTTTTCATTGTTCAACTATTTATTTTATAATTTTTTAATTTATAATTTCTATAGAAATACATTGCGTATATATAATATAGCATTATATTTTCCCATAGACAGTGTAATCGGTACGTAGATAACAACTTACAGATATGATATATCGATCTTAGTTTCATGAGATTAAATGTTATGTTGTGTTTCATCATTAAGGAAGTTAATATTACATTTATACTTCAATGACTTTATCCATTCCTAAAATGTAAAAAATCTTATTTTTAAAGATGTCTTGAAGTTTATTTTAAATTTTCTTATGTTTTTAATAGCAAATGGATTTCGATTATGAAATAGTAACCCCGAAGAGTGGAACATTCGGAACAAAATATAAGAACGGATCGTGGAATGGAATAATTGGTGATCTTCAAAAAGGAGTAAGTTTTATGTTATATCCTCATAGTACTTAATATTTTTTATAATCCTCGCTATCTTTTTTGTAACACTGCATATGATCTTAAATTGAATTGCTGACAATATTTAGGACACAGACATGGCAGTTGCAGCTACGATAATGACGTCACAGAGGGAAGAAGCCGTTGACTTCGTAGCTCCATATTTCGAACAAACTGGCATATCAATTGGTTTGAATTAATATTATATTACTTAACTTTAAATATCCATAATAATGGTATGTATTTGTATTTAATCAATATTAAGCACTCTGCTAGAAGATGTTTCCTTAGAGATATTAAATATATACAAACCAAAAGAGGACGTAATTTATCGTTGTCGGCTCGAATCGCAAAGTTGAGTGTCATATTGTCCGATGTGTATTTAAATGTACGACATGCCCAATGGGTGATGGAATAGTTAGAAGCAATAGCCAATTCTGGTGAAAAACCATTTCAATCAATTTGAAAATAATGTTAGACGCGTCACAGTGCCGTACCGTGGGTTGAGAGGCCTTTGTGCGAAAAGTTTTTTGGCGACCAACAAGTTTTTCTAAAATGATGTATTTTTCTTTTAAAATTGCGTTTTTGTAAAAGTAAAGTAAAAAAAAAACACTGAATTATAGCTTACATATGCTCAACTTTCTAGTCCTATTCGAAATATATTACAGTATTTAGTATACCTACTTGTTTTAATTACGAAAAGATTGTATTATCGCACGTAGAAAATAATGGCGTATTTATTTTGTTGTTCTTATAAAAAGGCGCCCATAATATTCACGCGCTCTTTTGCGCTGCATAATTGGCAAAAGGCATATTAAATATTTTATTTTATTATATTTAGAAATTGATCTTAGAACACATAATGCAATTGCTTATTTCAGCAATCAGGAAGCCAGTGAGTAAAACATCTCTATTCAAATTTATGACGGTATTGAGAGTTGAAGTGTGGTTAAGCATTTTGGCAGCTCTCACAGTAACTGCTGGTCTACTGGCACTTCTCGATAAATATTCACCGTATAGTGCCAGAAATAACAAAAAAGTATATCCATATCCTTGCAGGTAATAAAAACATGCAATTAATAATACCAGCTTTAAATATATTTGTTTTTTTTTTTATATAAAACGATGTCATATCTATTATATAGTATATGTTATATTTTACTGCATCGACCTGGAATAGATAGGTGAGTCTTGTCGTTGTCCAAACTAAGTTAAGTATACGGTAATAAGTAATATTGCGTTGGGAATGATACAATAAAAGTCAAGGTGTATTAAAATGTTGACGTTACTGAAATTTGTATTTTTAGACTTTTTTTGAATATCTATTTGATTTACTTATTTTACTTTAATTACTTATTTAATATGGTGATTGGTTAAGTATAACTAAAGTTTAAATCAATTCAGTGTGTTTGTGTTATTACATTAA
>JAGVSQ010000248.1:0-45734 GCA_022683975.1 Rhyacophila evoluta
AAATCAAAACTCTAGCAAATAAATAAAAATAATTCACATTTTTAATTAATGTTTAAGAAAAATTCTGTCTTGGTTGAATAGTGGCGGGCATATCCGAATCGTTCGCAAACCCCCGCGGGCACGGGGTTGGGAACCTCGGCTATAGGTCATAGGATAACAGATATAAAACATCTTTTAAAGTATTGAAGCGTCAGAGTAGCTTTCCATGACATGGATCGGTATGCATTGGCATACACATGAATCCTGGTCTGAATTGACTGTGCATAGATATGGATAAACAATATTTGTGATTGGTCTGATAGGTTACATTGTTTTTCACTTATAATGCAAGAATCGGATCCAGATCTCGGACCAGAGATTTGTGTGAAATTAGATAAATCGTTTTCCTCAAAATATTATCAGAATGCCTGTGAAATGTTATCGACAATTCTTTCAACATGTGAGTTTTATACAATACAATAATCTTCGTAAGCTATTTTCTTATATTTAGCACTATAATTCAGCTATTTTGTAATATTGTTAATGACTTCCCATGTGTATACTCTTCAAATTGATTAAATCTACTGACTTTAATTATAAATCATGTAGTTATGATAATTGTTAAATTAACTAGAATTTTGAGATAGTGGTTTGTCTGGATATTAATTGTAATATCAGAAACGGCTGTGAGTGTTTTCGTAAAATTTTGTATTGTTTTGTACGATATTGTAAGAAAAAGGAGAACTTAAAAAAAATGCCAAGGCTTTTTTTGAATGTGTTCAATACAATGAAAATGTACTTAAAATGTGTTTCTTACAATATTTTATTTATTTCGGACTACAGTATTGAAAATGAGTTAAAACAGTAAAATTTATCAAACTTTGTGAATGAAATACAAAAATATTCGGCATACAAGCAAGTAGGCAGCGTAATTATATATGTTCGTTACGAATTCAAAATTACAAACAAATAGCAAACTTATATTTATTTCAACAGATGTGGAGAAATATTGGGTCGTTCGGAAAGTAATTTCGTTTTTTTGGTGAAAATGAGAAACGATTTTCTTAAAGTGCATAAATATTTTACTGAATTATATATTTTCCATTTTGATCCAATACCTTTTGCCATCTTTTTGGCAGTAGCATGATTCCACACTCATAAAACTTCTGATCTTTGTGGCAAAATACTGATCCAAGTCATTTTTGACGTCCTCATTCGAAGCAAAGGTTTTGCTATCTAAAAAAATTATAGAAACCGGAACGAGTAATAATTCAAAGGTGCCAGATCTGGAGAATATGCTGGGTATATTAGTACATCCCATAAAAGCTGTAAAAACTTTTGGTGAGTTACCAAACTTGTATGAAGTCTCGCATTATCTTGGTGGAAAACTATACCTTTTCTATTGATCGATTCTGGCCTTTTCTTTTTGAGTGAATCATTCAATTTGTCCAGTTGATGACAGTACACTTCAGAATTGATCGTGGTGTTGTCCGGTAGAAGCTAAAAAACTGATTCCCTTTAAATTCCACCAAACAGACAGCATAACTTTTTTTCATGAATATCGGCTTTCGAAGTGCTTTGAACCGATTCATATTTTTTACTCGATGATCTCTTGTATTTAACATTGTTGAAGACAACCCATTTCTCATCCCCATTGACGATTTGCTTCAAAAATGGATCATTTTCATGATGTTTGAGAAGCAAATCACAGACGTCAACGCGACGGAGAAAATTTCTTTCTGTATGAACATGTGGAACTCATACGTCGAGTTTTGAAATTAAAACAAGGCTTTCACGTGATCGTGAACGTTCAAATTTGATAAATTTAATCTCTCAGCGATCTCACGAGTTATTCGGCGGTTTTCATCAACCAATGCCTTTTTTTTTGTCTTCATCAGCTTCAACTGGCCTTCCAGAATATGGTGCATCTTCAACATCAAGATTGTCTGAACAAAATTTTGTAAACCAGTTTTGGCATTCTGTCAATACATCTTCTTCATACACATGGAATATTTTTTTTCTTGCTTGAACAGCATTTCTACCTTTTCGATAGTAAAATATGTCGAAAATGCTGCTTTCGACTTTCCCTACTTGATAGAGCACCAAACAAAAATTATCGCGCAGAATCAAACATTTTTTTTTACAAAGAAGCCTTGCCATATCAGCTATCAAAATATATAATGATAATGCGACTTAAATGTGAAGTTGGCTGTGAAAAAATACAATTCCGTCGTGTATTAGAAAAAAACGAAACTAATTTCCGAACGACCTTATGTTAATTTATCTTTGACACATTCTGTTTGTCAATGAATCAGATTTGATTGTAAGATATATATTAGTGTTGCCATCAATTTTTTTTTTTTTTAATTTTGTAACACTCAGTATTGAGATATACTTCGTTGCTATATGTTTAAAATTGGAATAATATGTCTATCTTAAAATCTAAAAAACAGTAATAGTTGGATTTTAAAATTTTATCGAATTCATTCCACAGCTTAATAACTTAATAATTTTTTTACTAACTATTTTTCAACTGCTGCAATTGAATTTAACAATAACTAGTCTGGTACTTCTAAATTACTGTGAAATTTAAGCACTTTAAGAAGATTGTTTATAGGTTATTTAATTGACCTGATATTTAATTTTAATTACAGTTTATTATCCATAGCTTCAAATTGAAGCACTATGTAGGTCTCCTGTTAATGAATATATTATCAATTATGCTACAAAGTTGACAAATATTGTATTCTACAAATGTACTTTTGTAATTATTACAACGTATATTGTAAAATAATTGATATCAGATGCTAATATCTAAAAGTTTTTCAAGCTAGAAATCTTAATTGTAGATCATTTTTCAAAATCGCTCTTAAGAAATGAATAATAATTGAAGTTTTGTTTTGATTATTAACTAGGTTTCATTGATCAAGGTAATATTGACTTGGTAGAACCCTTTATGCAACGGTTGAAAAATTATACTGAAGTGTTATTTTATAACTTCAGTCTGGTAATGCCGCCCTCATAAGCAAAAACGCAACTAATGGCAAAAGTTTAATTTTGAGAAAAGTGAGTTTATCAATGGTGCTTAATCCAGGTGCATAAGTCAATGTTTTTAAGCTAAAAGACAGTAAATGCATATCACATATTTTGTTTTTACTTATGAATCATGTTTTACTGTGTTTTTGCTTTGAAATCTTACTGTTTCAGAAAAGTAAAGAACACATTACGATGATTTTTATACTAAAATAAATAACTTTCTATTTATTTTCTTAAGAAATTACAGTCAGAATTTCATCTAGTATGTTGCCACATACTTATCTCAATTTATGATTTTTTGCCATTCTTCTTCTACCATGTTCGCTCCCAAAGTGGAGCATATGGATCTACACAGTGTGAAGATATCCACTCCAAAAGTGGATTTTATGGATCTTCGCAATGTGAAGACGTACGTCTTGACAGATTATTTTTCACGAGAATCGTTTGCCACAATTGTTCGTCAGACCTGATGAGTATCCAGTCTCATATTTTTGGATTTCTAAAATCCGACAGATGGGGAATTGAACCCACTTCACAAAATATTATAAGTGATCATTTCAGCGATTTCTTCTATTCTTCCTGTGTGGTTTCCCAAAACTTCAAACATGAAAAACCAATTCAGCATCATATCCATTAATTATCTTCTGAATGACGACTTGAGAGAAAGTTAGCAGCGGAAAGAAATTTAGAAATGCATCCATGAATTCTCGTATCCATGTCAATGTCTTGTCGAATAGCTGATTGCTACTTTGTCTGTACGATAACAGTAAGCACTCCAATCCTGTTCGCGTGCATTGCCAACAGGGCTCATGAAAATTATGACAATACAGTTCGTTCTCGACTTACGACGGGGTTCCATTCTGCCACCTAGGATATAGAACATATCCAGGGTTGTTTGTATAGTTTGTTTTTTCTTTTCTTGATAAATTTCATTATAACAGTCGAGTGCTTGCTGAATCAAGCGGTGTACCCTGGAAAACGCGTGGTCTGGGACCATATTTTAAATTTTTGACTTCCATTGTTGCTTTGACTAAAAGCTGCAGTAATTTGTCTTTAAGCACAAATTTTTTATGTAGTTCATTGTGTACATCTAATTCTTTTGATTTTTTTCTATAGCATGTTCCTTCTTAATCTTAATCAAATCTTGATTTGTCAGCTCTTCGACACCATTTTCTAAAAGTTGAGTTATATCTTCACTGTCAACTTCCAGATTAAGTTTTTGAGCAAATTGTACAATGACATTCATTACTTCTCCTACTTTATTTTCACTATTAAAATTCATATTATTATTACGTTTTAATAGTTTGTTCCATATGCCATGCATGCATGACGTCGTTACATATGACCATCCCTCTGAGATATTTTTAAATTGCTTGAAAGATGTAGTTTTTCCAAAAGTCTGGTCTTTTTCTATTCCTTCGATTGCGTGGGCAAAAGTAATTCTTAAAAAATGCAATTTAGAGTTAGCAATACTCCCTCGATCCATCGGCTGTAAAATGCTTGTAGTGTTGGGGGGGGGTAAATAAATAACTTTTGTGTTCAATAATCAACAATATTTTTAATCTATTTCTCTTTCTTCGCAATATTTATTACTTCGGGAATAAAACACTTGTTAAACCAGTCTTGGAAAAGATATTGTGTCATCCATGCTTTTTTGTTACAACGATAGTGT
This sequence comes from Rhyacophila evoluta, assembly GCA_022683975.1. Classification (NCBI taxonomy): domain Eukaryota; kingdom Metazoa; phylum Arthropoda; class Insecta; order Trichoptera; family Rhyacophilidae; genus Rhyacophila; species Rhyacophila evoluta. The sequence continues at coordinate 4,688 of JAGVSQ010000248.1, forward strand.
AGTGGCAAAGTAAACTTGTCGATTCTCTTGAAGGCTCTTGGGTTTTTGAGTTATATATCAAATATGGCTTCAATTTAAATCCGGCGACATTTCCACCCAACAAAAGGGTCAAAGAGTGTTTGAATGCTTTTAATCCGGGCATGCATTTAGCTTCTTGATGTACATATGTTCGTTCTGGCATTCTCTTCTAAAATAGGGCAGTCTCATTGACGTTGAAAATTTGCTCCTGTGAATACTTTTCTTTTTCTATCATCGCTTCAAAATTATCTTAACTTACTATTAACATGCTTATTTAATGAACGATGTACAAACAAAATTATATTATATAATCATTTTACATTGTAACATTGAAATATAATATATATAGAGATCCAAATCTTCTGTAACACTTATTTCCTATATATAGAGATCCATAGAGATGCAGATATCTCGGTTGGTGGCCGGCTTACTTTCAGTTGTACAATTTTGTCTTGGTATTTTTTTCATGTGCGCGTGTCGACCATTGCATTCTATTATCATCACTGCGGGTAGTATTCTTCAACTCTGCTTGCCTTTTTACGGGTACGCGAATGGGAATTTTCGATATTTTATTCCCCCATCGTCTGTCGGTAACAACGCTTTCCGCTGTCCTAGTAACTGCTTCGTAGTCCTAGTAAATGCTCCGGCAGCTTTTACATCTGCAATTGCTGCCACTCCACAAATCTTTTGAATCTTTCAAACCAACCGGAGCTTGCATTAAATCTTTGGTTGCAGTTATCACTGTTCAGTTTCTTTAAATCTTCGAAAAGACTACGTGCTTTGGTTTGGATGGTTATAAAATAAAGTGGAACATTCCTTTGTAATAAATCCTCCATCCAAATCTTCAAACAGTTTTCCATTTCATTTCATCATCGATTTTACTGAAATCAATTTTTTTACTGGTCGAGGATTCATTTTTTATCCTTTATTATAGTTGACACTGTTGAATGGGACAATTCAAATTCCTATGATATAAGTCAGACATTCGTTTGCCGCACTCAAACTGGTTTATTGTTTAAATTTTTTTCTCTAAATCAATTGTTTTTCTTTTATTTTTGTCTGCCATTTTGGGATTCAAAAATCAAACAATTCAATCAACGCAAAATATAAAGAACTGCCTGTATATTGAGATTAATGCATCATTCATATTGGAAACTAGACCATCCGATATCAATTTTTCTGATAAAGCAGCCAGGTCTTCCAGATCAACATCTTCCGGGACTGCATATTTATCATCTCCTGTAATAAGTATTGGCATCGAGAGATGAGAATATTCTTTGATGACGCCTTGATGGTCATGTCTCCGTCAGTTGCCATTAGCTGCGTTTTTGCGTATGGGGTCGGTATACTAGATACCCTTGATAATAGTGTGGCAAGTTTAGCAGACTAACCAGAGTGTCAGCTCACCTGACGCTAATAGGCTCTGTGGTTCTCTGGTAAAATGGACTCCCTCAAATTTGCTAAAGAATTTATTAATAAAGTTAATGAGTTTCTTGTAGCTTAAAACATAGTAGAAATTTCAAAACTGTTATTGTATGAAACTCGAAGACAAAAACCTGGCAATCAGTATTTTTAGACCAAAACCTCTTTGGGTTTTTATCTTTTGGGTACTATTGGATATCAGATTTTATCCAGCGACTTACCACCTGAGCAGCTCATCCAGACTATCACCATTTTAGTGGAATTATAATTTGATGCAATTATCCAACAGTTGTAATTTATTTCAATTCATAAAGCAAAAAATTATTTATAAGTGACTTATAATAGTGTCAAAACTAATTTTGAGATGCATATTTCAAGCGTTTATTATTAGTTAGTGTTGATTTATCTAATGACAAAATCTTTTTAATTATTTTTATTAAAGAGTATATTTTTGTATCTATAATATTTTTCTTATTAAATTATTACCAAAATAATAAATCTTTTGATTAATAATATTAATTGTGATAAATTCTTATGAACTAACAATAAACCTTCCCAATTCAAAATTCTATATTATAAAAATACATTTAAAAGTCATAAACACATCATAAATATAACATAACATACTTATAATGTAGTAATTTACTGTTTTAAATAATATATTTATTTTCAAATCATCTTAGTGCTTCATACATTGTCGAAATATTAAAGACTCATATATTATATAAAATCAATCAGCTATCATTTATAATATAACTATAAATATTTATAATATTCTCTGTTACGGAAATATTAGCGAATATTAAATGAAAACGCTCTTCTTAGTCTGATGTTTTAAATCATTGAATGTTATCCAATTTGCAAAGATTTTTTAATTGGAGCTGTTTCCAAAATGGAACATCTAGTTCTGAATGGCCCTTCAAGAATATCTTATCATCTGCCCATTTCAATCTTTGAAATTTGCCGAATCTATCAATGGTTTGCTATTAAATTTATTATGTAGCTCATACGTATTGTGTAAATCCAAAGAAATCGACAACATTAATAATTCTATCTAAAATAGTTTCTGTAGAATCAAAACTATTTGTTTTAGTATTCTGAAATTTTATTGTTAAGTCGTTTTTATATTGGAATTCTTCCATTTTTTCCAAAATATTTATTATATTATCTATCCCATGGCAGTAGTACTGCAATACTTTAATTCCAGAATATAAAAATACAATAATAATGTTTAATCATGATGTGTGTCGCATGTTAGTTTGATTATTTCGTATTTATGGAATTTAAGAAAAATGATTCACTTAACACGTTGACTGCCAGGGAATTTTGAAGCCAATTTGATTTAATCAAGTTATATTATTAAAAACTTTAATAATACTACATAGTACTAATCAAAAAGCTTAAAATATAAAGCTTTGTATAATTGTTTATTCTGTTCATTTAAGCCAAACCTGATTTTATTTTCTTTCCTGAGGCCATCTATTTGTATTTACACTGTTATGCTACGAATGTCCTCATAGCTGTACAAATATGGCACGTAATAAAGGGACGAGATAACTCGTAGTAGGCGTCCTGGGCAAGTAAACAACCTACGAGATATCTCGTAATTGGCAGTCAACATGTTATCTGCGTCTAAACATCTTACTTAATTTACTAAATGCATTATGTATTACAATACAGAACTAAATAGGTATCTAATGTCAACAAGTATAAAGTTTATATGTAATATTCAGCAAATCACCTGTAATTAACTTAATGATGAGTATTAACGAAGTAGCTTCACTTTTACTCATTAGGCTCCGTAGATATTAGCATACTTACATCTTATATCCAATATAATATGTCCATCTGGTGATTTGAAATATAATGTAAAGCTGTCAAATATACACGTTGATGACTTGTGTCTTAAATTCTAAAAGACAAATTTTCAAGCAAGCTGAGTGCTTAATAAATGGGTTAGCTCTCATAGTGTCGCGCCGAAATGGGAATAGAAATGTAAAAAATGGATTGTTCAGGGGAACTGACTGTTATGTTCATTTGTTACCTATTCGGAGATTTTTATATTTACCTAAAATATTGATATTTTTTTAATGCATATTTTGTGTGCTTTATTCTACGCCAACGTTTCTTAACCTTTTTAGGTCGCAACTCAATTTAGGGTAATGGTTTTGGTTTCACGACCGAGGACAATATGAATAAATAGCACATACAAACAAAAATTAATTTTAAATAATATGAACTACAGTATTGGTACCATTATAATGTGAACATTGGCTTTGGATAAGTTTTGAGAATTCATCAAACCTTGGTATTATATTATCTCAAGAATATTTTTATGTGACCCAATTTCGGGTTGAGACCCATAGCTTAAGAAATACTGTTTTGCGCCATGTCATAAAAACTTCCCCATCTGATTAAAATCCTTGCTCATTATTCTGTGATTTATTGATTTATAACAGTTGGTGGATTTTTTTTTTAATTATGACGGGACAAACAAGAAAACATGTTGTGGCATAGCTGTCATTTCTGTATGACCTCCACATTTTCAGTAGAAGTTTTAAGTTATAAGGCGATTGATATTTGGCTTAAATGTTTGGTGGTATTGTCTAAAACAGCCATAGCCATCTAAATACCTAAAAGAATTGATTTGTGTTAGGATAAGTTTGTGATATAGTGGCAGGGTTTGTGGACAAGATATTATGAACATAGAAAATTGTTTGCTTATTTATATTTTTTTGTATTTCTATAGCTAGATATATGTTTACATTAAATTGTTTTTTCAAATAATGTACTTATTTAGAAAGTCCATCATAAGTTTAATGATTAACTCTTTGTCTGCTGTGATGGATTTCAAAATCCAACTGAGAATTGCTAGCATTTATGATTGTTACTCACTTTTTCGAGCAATTTCTTGCTGTTATCACGAACAACGATAAAACATTCAAAGGGTTAAAACATAAAAATGTAGAATTCTAAAAAAATCTTAAATTGTAATTCATTCATCTTTAAAATATGACAGCTTATAAAGAATGCAATATCAGTTATTTGATTATAATTTACCCTCAACTTACAGGGGTCTGATTAACAATGAGGGAAATGAGTTTTTAAATTATAATAATTTTTACACTTCAAATGATTAAACTTATGGATGAATAATTTTTGTGCATAATATTGTTTGCTTTACTAAAATGTGCGAAATGGTTCAGTACTATGTTTATGTTTTAACAGATGACTCAATTCCTGTAAGCACATGTAAAAGTTTTTAAACATACTATTATACATTACCATTGACTCCAGTAAATTAAGAGTTGAAATTGTATCAAACTTATTCAATAATTTGTCAGACTTTTGCTGCAAATGAAAAATATTCTTTGAAGTATTGGCCAAAGGTATTAATTATAAATTATATTATATTTGAAGTTGTATGACAATGTAAAAAATGCTATTGACCATTCATTAATAAATAAATTAGTATTATGTTATGAAAATAATATGTTTATGTGTAAAATAGTTATGTAAAAATAAATATTAAAAGTTTGTAAAACCATGTGAATACTAGAAATGTTTTGTATGGCCTTTAAAGAATTATAAATTTTACCTTGCAAATTATTAATATATTAATTTTTTTCTATTAATAAGAATCAAAACAGACGAGTCACACTGCAATGGAAACGGCATAGTTTTTTTTTTAAATTCACTTTGTGTATGAGTTCATGTATACCAAATGAGAATTCATAAATACCAGCTTTAAATTATTGCTTATTTTGGATTAATATATTTGCCTATGAATGGTTTTTGGCAGTCGGGATACAAGTTTCGATGCAGCTTAAAAAAGTAAATTTAAATGAAGAACATGGGTCCAATGAGATTATAAATTTGCCTATGGACGCCCGCTTATATATTGGAGTTATGGTGTCAAGCAGCAATCTACTCTATTTGATGGGAATGTTCTGGGAATTAATACTAATCACATGAAGTTACCATAAATTCAATGCAATTTTTTTTAAATGAATAATATTCGCCTATGTGGTAAACAGGGCAAGTGATATGACTGACTTGAGTAATAGTGAATAATAAATAACCACCTGTTATAAACATAATATTGCATTCTTGGAAGTACAAAGTCAGCCATTTTTCAGGAGAGCGAAAACAAACTTTTTGATCCATGTTTATGTGCTTGATTTAATCTGTAATGGCTTTACGTTGCTTATTTTGTTATTGTTGTAGACCAAAAGTTCTTTAAAGATTTGTCATATTGTGGGTACTGCAATATTTTACTCAGCTCTTTTAAAAGTTTTGGATAAGTTTTGAGATATAAATATTTCAGTGTTTTAGGATAGAGGAAAAGATATAGTTTGACTGCATTCACAAATTAAAACGGCCAAATCCAGACTTACAACAGTGTGCTTCTGGAGGTGCGACATGTTATGTTACATCCCTGCATTTCGGACGTACTCCATTTGGTTCGCCTTTGCGTGAAACCAAGATTTTCCTTTTAAGCTAGAATTGTATAGAGATTGTATTGCAGTATGACTTCTCTGTTTGGATTCTCAAAAATAGTGGAATAAATCCATTTTAATATCTAATATTATAATCATTTTACGATTCTTCTGTGTTTCAACATTCATTATAACAGGTAAGCAATTTTCATTAAGCTGTTTTTATTATATTGTAATTATGATTTTTCTCAGGCATATTCCCTTACAATCAACAATTTTTGTCTACAGCAAATGTATTCAAACAAGAATATTCATTTATTTCTCTATAGTGTGTTTAAAATAATACACCAATAATTATGAATTATCAAAAATAATATTCAGATCCCTCCAACACTGGACTTCGAAAACCCAGCAACAGGTGCCGCCCTAACAGTATAAATAAAATCAGATAATTCTAATTTAATGATATTAACAGATGTCACATTATTTTTAATGTCCTAAAAAGTTACATACTGTCATATCATACTTATAAAGTTGAAATTTTTTGCTTTTGTTTATTTATCTAAGCTCTAGATTTTATAGTTTTTACATTCCACTCTCAGTCGATATAGGATTGTATGAATTCTATTTTTTTTTTTTTTTATACCATGTTCGCTCCCAACGTGGAGCATATGGATCTACACATTGTGAAGATATCCACTCCGGAAGAGGAGTATATGGATCTTTGCAATGTGAAGACAACTTGACAGATTATTTATTTATAGGCATATTTAAAATAGCTTCAGAACTCTATGTGACTGGTCTCTCCATCTCTGCAAGCCATATTTTAGGAAGTCATTTTTGAAAGAGGCATTTTATTTATCTTTGAAAGCAAAACAAACAATGAGAAATTGAAGAACCAGTTAGTAGAAGCTACACTATGGCCACCCTTAGTTTATGGCATAGGTTAATCACTATTCATTTAACCCTTTGAATGCTTAACAATGATATTTTGATTTGTTTAACATTGAGTGACATCATCTATTTTAGCCATTTACAGCGAATAATTTCAACCTTTTTAGTTGATCTTAACAGTAGTATTCAATTAAATATTTAAATTAGATGTATATTGAAAAAAGGGATTACAAAACATTGCTGATGTTCCTATATATAAATATTTATTTAATTAATAAAGTTAATAATGATTAGTTGGCTATGTATTATAAAGATATTTAATTATGATAATTAATTTTGGTTATATTAGTTAATTTATTTCAAATAACCAATTTTAGGTTACAAAATTTACAGAAAATAAATTAACTATTAATTAATGATAACAGTAAAATAAATAAACTTTAGCTGTTAGAAGATTATAAAACATTATAATTCATTTATGGTCAATTACACGGCGGGAAGTTGTCGATATAAGAAGTGGAAGCAACATTGTGAAAGCCGGCATGATCTAAACGTTTTTCACATTCTTTTTCACGTGTATGTACTATGTTTACTGTTGAAATAACATAAATACCTAGTAGCAACTTTGCAGGAGTCAGGAAAATTTATCGTTTTTGAATTGGATGTTTATTATCACTGGGTATCTGATTTGAGTTGGCAAATTGTTTCGACACACTGCATTATTGATGTGACAATACAACGCTTTGATGCTTTGCTGATAGGATATTACAAGGAGTCATTTAAAATGAAATTAATTCTAAAAAAGTCTATTTCTGTAATGAAGAAAAAAAATGTAGAATACATATATTAATTTGGTTTTTGCCAGATTGTGTATTCGTATTTATTTGCAGAGCTAATACATAATTGTATCTATAAATTTATCTGTTTTCTGAGAGAATATTTATTATCTACATATATTACTTGTAATATGTGCCTATTTTTGTGTGAAATAATAAAAAAAATGTGGACTTGTGTTTTGTACGAATTTTTCATTCAATAAAAATACTTGTATCTATAACAATTTGTTTTAATTACACTTTCTACTAAGATAACAGTTTCTACTTATAAGCAGAGCCGGCTTAAGGTAGCGGCAACACGGGCATTTACCCGGGGCGTCATGTGCTTCGAACGCTATCGAAAATCTTCCGAAAAAAGAAAGTGAAAATAATAAATAGAATGTGGTGATAATTTGACGTTTTTATGATGAAGAAGGGAAGTTCATGTTATAGTATGAAGAGAGCTACTTTAATGACACAAAGATGCTTGGTAACTAACTAAATATGTAGTGTAAATTCACGCGGGTTATTATTGTAAATGTAAGATACGTATTATGATAGTAAGCTGCTGGATTTTACAAATCCAAAAACGCAGGACTGGATGCCCATTGGGTTGAACAATTGCCTTATAACCAATTCTCGTAAAAAATATGTCTTCACATTGCATAGATATGTTCGAGGTTCGGAGTGGATATTTTCATACCATATATTGTAGATCCATATCGACTGTGAAAAGAAAAAAGACGTAACCCGCAAATAAGAAGTTTTACAGAAAACAAAACTTATATTTAATGATTTTGGACCAAAGACAAAATAAAAAAAAACATACCTTTAACACGTTGTACGCCATCAGGTTATATACAGACCATAAAAATGATTATTCGTTTTTTAGTAGTATTTGATACGATATGTAAGAATGTAATGTTTTATTTTTATTCAGATATTGTTTTATGAGGATTATTAGTTTTTTTGATGTGCCGGCCACGGGTGACCGTTACGGCGCAAATAGATTGATTTATTGCAATGCGCCAAGCCGAAGTTGAAGTAATATACATACAAGAAGGTCCATGCCGGTCAATACATATACAATAGAAAATCCACAGCGCGCGTGTCCGCTAGCGCTTATAACAACTCTGAAATAGGTTTTCCTTGCCGGTCACCGGTGAACCCCACGGCCCGATAAAAGAAATTCAGTGCCGGTCACCGGTGATCCCCATGGCGATCAATGTGTTAAAGTGTACGGAGACTAAAACTTGTGTTTTATTTCCCAAATCAAATATTAATTTATTAGTTATTAAATAAAAAACAGTAAAATTGATCAAGTGGAAGCTGTTTTTCGTGGTTGAAAATTTCCCAAGCCATCCTTTTTTCAAACTTAAAACCTTAAATTTAGACAATAATTCGGCATTTTCAGCTAACATCCTTCTATGGAACGCATATTAAAATGTGTACATTTAGATTATCGAATAAAAACTATTTTGAAAAAATGAGGGTTACATCCTTTTTCCTTTCCAAGTAAATTTAAAAAATAAAAAAAATTGATTATACCATAAAGGTCTAGGGTAATTGTGCAGTTTCGGTATATGCCGTGATCAGAATAGATTTGTGAAATGAAATACAAAATGGCCATTTACATAAATTGACCCATTTCAATTTCAGCAAATTAGTGGGATTGAAATAAACGAGTTTAACTTGTCTGCCATTTTAGATAAACTCAAAATTCTTAGATCCATCAGGTATTTTAGATAACCTATTTTAAATTAACATATATTTTCATATTTTAAAACACGCAATATTACAAATATCTATGCGATGTCTGAAATGAGAACCTATTTCGAATTCGTTAGTTTAAAACAGGGGTTAGGAATCTTTTTTCTCTCGAGAACATTTTTGAAATTATTTATTGCATCAATTGCAGGTGATACTAGCCTTCACAGGGAAAAAATCTGTAGCAATCGGCAATAAGTGAGTAACTCCATAATACGTAAATTTTGGCAGAAAGTTTTTAGACTTTGTTGATTATTACTAAATATATGCTGTCATACAAATTCAACTGCACACAAAATGATTACATACGAGGCAAATGCACATCAAATAAATGAACATATGTCAATTAATTGCCCACATATACAACTGGAAATAAAGAAATATAATGGCATTTTAAGTCAAATTGACACAATTATATTACAGGTAGTTTTATATATTTTATTATAAATTATGAAATATTTATAATTAAAACCATGTGACATTAAATAAAAATGGGTAACCTGGAAAGTGACGTCAACAATCTTTTTTTTTTGTAACATGTTTGTTCCCAAAGTGGAGCATATGGATATACATAATGTGAAGATATCCACTCTGAAAGTGGAGTATATGGATTTCGCAATTTAACGCGGCGCAAGCCGGACGTAACGTACCCCTGATTTAAAAGGACAATTCGAGGAAACCGCACCAATCATTATTATAATACTAAATTACAATAAACAAATCACGTTTAGGGCGGACTCTGGCGTCAATAATTGTGACCCTAGAACGAAGTCCCGTGGATTGATTAAACATATTTTACTAAATATAATACGTAGCACACGTGTTTCGTCTATATAGTATATACTTGACATAGTTAAGTCTTTAAAATAAAATAAGTTACACTAGGACATTGTATAACACGGTCCTATGGCTATGGTTCCAGAAAAATGTATAAAACTTAATACACGTTCTATCTAAAGGATATAAGCTGACAATGCCAAATTAGTGTCTAAATTTAGAATGTGAAATTTACGACCAGAAAAAATGGCTTCCAAATAACATATTAAATTCATATCATAGTGATCAAGGTTGTTGTTGTTATGTAATGTTTTCACTTAATCAAATAAGACGTTTTTTGGGCCTCTTGTAAAAAAAGTCCCATGTGATCCCAGATCGCTAGGTGCGCATGCTACCAACTACGCTACCGGGGAGAATATAAATCCATCGATTGTAAAACCTGGAATGGAATTAATTCTAGGAAATATATGTATAAAAAAATAAAACAATACAGCTATGGAAATATATTTTTATTTTATTTTCAGAGCGGAAAGCCCTTGACAATAGTTATTTCGTTTTAATATACAGAAGGATTTTTTAACTACACATTTCTACAGCATCTTCGTATAAACACTAAAATATTTTCTCTCTCTACACAAATGCACTATAACCTATTTTTAATAAGATTCATTTTATATTTCATTAGTAATAAAATAAATTTATTCTCTGCTACGATTTCACAAAAAAAATATATTTACATATCACAATTTAAGGCATTTTAGTGGCAGCACCGATCACAATATAAATTATAACTAATTTTATAACTCATTTTGAAATTTAACAATATCTACGTCACGTAGATTGAAAATTGATCCCAATTTTAAATCACTCACATATACGCGACTTCACTTTATGCATGTTAGGTCGCGGGTACGATAAATTTGCGACAAAACCATGAAAACAGCTAAAAATATGTGAGTGAGCAAGTGAGCGAATTGTTGTGACTGACGCGCTGCCGAATTTACTCACTTGTTCACTCACCTTGTAACTATTTTGCATCTCTGTCATTCTCGCCCCTTATAATATAACGCGATAAAATTAAAGTCAGCAATATTAATTATAAAAAAAAAATACAGTATGCTTCATAGTAAAAATGGTAAACTAAAGGTTAATTTTTGCAGTTGAATGAGTCAAAAGCAAAAACGCCTCATTACTCAGTCATATCGCGGAAAATTTTAAAAAATCGACATGATATTCTAATTACTTATTCTTTTACATGAATATGAGTTTAAATACACTGTTAAAGATAATATAGTATAAAGTATAACGCAAACATAAATATATTTAAAATTAAAATAATATAAGCAACTCGTTTTAATGATTTTGTCACGGAGAGTGGCGGTTTTGCTTTTGATCTCCCAAATTGTAGATTTTTTTCAAATCGCACACCTTATATTATTATCGATAGTCGATTGAAAAGTGTGCGGGACGAAATCCCGTAGCTGCATAATGTATTATCTTTACAATTAAATTACGTATGACTGTATTTCAGATACTCTAAGCGATCAATGATTGATCCTCGATAAAAATTGCTCCATTTTAAGAGAGATCATGGTTAACACTACAAATAAGTATTTAAACATTGTAAGATGTAAGCTCATTAAATGCGGACAATTATTAATTAAATATCCGATTTTGTAGCATAAAATTGGGATCAAATTAATCTTATATATTGTCTGGGAGTACGCACCCGAGAATTACAAGAAACTAAAAAATATATAAAAAATACGAAATACATCACTACACCCCTTTATTAACCGTTTGAATGCTATACAATATGTCGTACGTGATAGTAGCAATTTTTTTTTTAAATGATCGTCATAAATCTTTGAATAAAGCGGAATTTTCACGTATAATGAATGTAAAAAAAGTAAAAATTATACGATGTTTTTTATAAAAAAAAAATCTAGTATTTTTACTAGAATTTTAATATTATAAAAAAATATTCCAGCCAACTCCTGAATATTGACAGCTCAATTGTCATTTGGATGTAAAACGGTTGTATATAAACGGAAGTCATCCACAGCCAATAATAAATGTTTTAAAAATATATTCTATCAAAATTAAAAAAAAGCGTTTCACGCTACAATTTTAAAAATATTATGACATTCAAAAAGTTAATATGCTACAAATATTTCATGTAAACAAATGTTTAAATAAAATATTCAACTCTAATTATTATAAAACAGCAAGTTTTGAATTTAAAAAGGTAAATATTGAAGGGATATTCGGGTGCGTACTCAAATTACGTATTTCTTATACAGTTTTAAATATATCTGACGTGAACATTACATGTTACATTTAACTATAATAGTAGCAATCATTCGTTAATAATCAAATCCAGACATGTCCAGTTTTATGAATTCATATAAAACAACAATAACTATATATAATTAAAATGATTATGTTTGCATTGAATATAAGAATACAAGTCTCAACTGAACTTAACCTCTCAATGGATATGTCATATTTAAAAACAACTTCGTTTAACATTTGACGTATTTGATGACGTAAGATATCAATATTAATTTTATAAAACGAGTTAAGTGCCTTTTTAATTTGTCATTTAATTTTAATAATTCAAAATCATAAATTAATTATCAGTTTTTTTGTTTTCATTTTTGGATATATCCGGATTTGATCCTTTACGTTACGTGTGAGTTATGTTACATTGACACAGGCATTGGACAAAGTTAAGTTATAATTTAAATAATGCATCGCGAGGAGGTCCATTATGTTAAATTATTACTCCATAAGGTAATTAATGTTGTCGATAGCTATTTCGTTTGACACCATTTTTAGTGTTAATTATAAATAATCCTCTTGTATAGATAAGCGATCAAGCTTAAATATTAAAAGCTTTTATTTTCTAAACCTATAAGGTTAATCCAATTTTTGCGTTCTAGCGTTATTGCATTCAGCGAGCGATATAGGTAAAAACAACATGAAAGTCCAATACCTGTATCATATACCCAAAGCATTTTTTATATTTATTCTTACGTATAATACAAAATGTACACTCAATTATACTTATTGCATATAAAAATATATTTTTTACCGTCTCAAATATATAATATTATAAAGTAAAGCACATAAATATATAATTTTTTTTATTGGAAATAACATACCACGAGCGTAGCATGCCAATGGCAATCGAATTCTTTCCAAATCCTGATAAATACCTACATTCTTTGTTCTGATTTTATTTAACGGTCTCCATATGCAATATAGATTTACTAATACAATAGTGACTTATTAGTGATTTAATAGTGACAAATAATTATATTTAAAACATTGAAAATTAAGTTTTTAAACAAAATTTATAAAATTATTAATACAGTGAAAAGGCAATCAATGAAGAGAAAGATAACGTTAAGTCCAGGGTATATTAATGTTCTTACCTTTATAATTTTCTATTTCGAACAGTTTTAATTACATTAACATAAAACAGTTAAATTACATTGACATTAAACAGTTAGATTACATTAAAATTAAATATTAAAATAACTGAGATCTAAAGCAAACTACTAAAACTTTGCTCAAGTGCCAATAAAAATATTTTAACCATATTAATTTGATACTTAAAAATAAACATCGCATTTAAGTATATAATATTTCTGTACAAAGATAAAATATATATTTAGATGTCATTGCATAAGTTTAACTTATTTTCATGAATTTTCATTATTGATTCGAATCAAATGAAGTATTTTTTGTATTGTAGAATTTAAAACATTTTCGGAAACTTTCGTAAAGCCGGTTCTTGAAGAATTGTTAATCGACACGTCAATACAAAGAACTTTGCTAGAATTATCATCTGTAACTAGCTTTATGACTTTAATCATGAATAAATCTACTAAATTATTAACAATTACTGATAACTCGCCTCGAATCCATTGATCTTTTATTAGAAAAAGTATTACAAAGTATTACAGACACACGTTTTGTGCAATGTGCTTTTATATGAGAAAATGAGACAGTATATTTTTTTGATGGAACAGTTTCGTACCATATTGACGAACGCTCGTTTCAATACAATTTTTGTTTGGCATATTGAAGTAATGTTAATTTTTATTAAGAATAGTAATATCGATGACTTGAATGTATCAATCTTTACTTTGAACAATTTATCAAATGTATGATACGTGTTGTCAACTTACGGCCATCGATATGTGTATAGGCAAAAATGAATAGTATACGTATTTAATTTTCATTGTAGAATGGTACATATGAGCAATCATATTTAGGATGAATCAGTAAATAAAACATTTAGAATTTTTCTATGGAACATTTTCATACTACATTATTCTCCAATGCGATTATCGCTTAACATCGCAACGTGAATATCGTATTGAAACGTCGCTGTTTAAAATAGTTAGTTGTATTGTGAGCCTGATTATGATGAATATATAGGCATAGGGTAAACATTTCCATATAATTGAGAGGAGTATTTACAATGTGAACTTATTTCACTATGCCAAAATGTAATGGAGAAGATTTTGAACAAGTGTTTTTCTTTGTATAAAACAACCATTTAGCACCATAATCAGTAGAAAAAATTAATTTCAAAAATAAATTGGAAAACATCTTATGTGGTTGTTTTATACAAAAAATACTGGCTCAAAATGTTATCTTTTAAATTTTTGACATAGTGAAATAAGTTCACTTTCCAAAGACCCCCTCAATTAATTAAATTATACCATTTAACTAAAGAGATAACAATTCATTGAAATATGGATGTATAATACATGTGATAATTCATCTTTCACATTGATAATAATAATGAAAATCGTATCTAAATATTCAAATATCTAAAAATAAGAAAATAGTTAACTGAAAGATAAGTAAATACAATAAATTAAGTTATTTAAAAAAATATGATAAAAATAAATCGAATGCTCCGTATTAGGCTGTGCCAACTCATTTTTTGCTATACATAATTGAATGATATATATATATTTTTTGATTCTATCCAATCTGCATATGTAGCATATAGATATTCACAATGTGAAGGTTTATACTTATAAAGCCAATCGCTCAATCCATCCATTGGCCCGCGCGATTTGACGCCGCAGTTCAATGGTTAAAATTTGGTAGTTAAATACAAATTTAAACATACGCACATAGAGATTTAGTGCGCTGAAAGATTAACTGCTTACCAATTGTCGGGAAAATATTGTGCCAAGATAAGTTATTGCGGAAATCCATATATATTTTGAGTGGGCACAAATAATTTTTTTTTTATAAACAATCAGTTATTAATGAGTTGGCATAATTTTATACGGAGTGGTCGAATTGATAGCGTGAATATCCATTGTTTTTTTTAAGAAGTTTGGCACTTTGAATTCACAAAATAAATACTGCAAGCACAATTGTTTTTTCGGCTTGGATTATAATTAAAAATGGGGGGTTACACGAATCGCCATTATTTTTGTTATTAGTATTTTTTATTTTATGAATGGTTAAATTATTATACGTAATATGATGTTATATATCCTGTTACATGTCAAATAAATAATAAAAAATATAAATTTGTAGACTTATAAATGAATAGTAGCAACATTCATGCTGTCTGTATTGCATAATATAACGTTCCAATCCAAAGTAGAGTGGCGCCGTTCATTTTGTAGCGGGAAATGGCGAAAACACCTCGGTTTTTTCGCAGTATTGCCAGAATTTGAATAATTATTTAATACATTGAATGTAAATACATGAAAATTTGAGTGAAATTATATCGTTATTAAAATAACAACCAATTTAACGATTTCGTAAGTACGATTTTGATTTCATTTTTATACAATTTAATAAAATTTACAGTTTCATAAATAAAATATTTTTTTATGACAGAACTTCCCAGAAGATGTATCGTGGTGATACCATGAATATCCCATAAGAAAACTGTCAATATGTGATGAACATTCTAGTAATTTAAACATTTTATATCAGGACTGACAGATATGCATTTTAAATTCATTTCAGTGTAACATTCGATAAGTGCACTTTTTACGGGTAAGATATTAAATATTAACTCACAAGTGGGATATATATTTTTTTCGAAATAAAGTATACAATATTCGTTATTATTATAAATTTTTAAAAATATATCGTTCTGGGAAGCCCTCTTATAGGAGATACAATATACAATGCACTGTAGATTTAAAACGTGTTTTTAAGTGATTATAAACGATACAACTATCAAATATGCTATAATTTTTATAGTATTTATAAGTGTGCAACGTAAGTAATGAAAATACTTTAAAATCTCTTAAAAATAATTAACTCGACACTCATGTACAATATAAAACAATTAAAAATATAAATAGACAAATTATGTAGTTATATTACAAACACAATATATTTACATTTTAACTTATAACCTAAATGTAATATTTTGAATTCATTTAACATTTTTTAACACAATAACTAGTCGGATTTATAATAATTAATTATGATTTATATGTATCTAATAAAGGAAATGTTATTTTTAATTTGTATTAAATATTTAATTAGAAATTAAATTTTGATTTTGATTGATTACAAATATTTAAAGTTTATTTTTACAAGGTTTGACAAATGATTTTAAATTGGCACATATCGAACGATTTGATGTGAAAAAAAAATGCGAAACAAACTGGTCCCGCTTTTGTTACGCTCGAATTTTATAACACGTACGGTACGCGTTACCAATTTCAACGACGAAAAAACTATGGGTACTGCATAACATATTTTAATTTTTAATTAATTAATTAACATTTATACCAAGAATCGACGGTGAACCCAATAAAGTAAGATCTTGTATTGTTCGTTGTTTGTGAGTAAATAAAGAGATCCATACAAAATTTCATATTAATAATAAAATCATATTAAAAATAATATGGCCACTTTGTGGTGTTAAAATAACATCTATATATTGTATTATTTATTACAATAAGTATTAAAATTTATTATTACACTTAAGTAGGAATACAGATATTAAATTTACAAAAAAATCTACATTTAATAGAAAAATACTTGTGAACATTTAGTGCCATTTCCTAATAAAACATACGTTGGAAAGTATTTACTATTTTTTATTTTATTTTTCATTTTGATAGTGCATATGAATCTAAACAGTGTAAACGCACTTGAATAATGAAGTATGTGAATCTTTGCGATGTAAAGTCACCCGATTGCTTAACTTGTTGCTTATTCAGTACCATAGTTTTGGATGTTTAAAAATCCTACAACTGTCCATGCACGCTAATATTTAAACCAACAAGGGACAGCTTCATTTAGACTTATTAAATTCAGACTTGCAATGCTATGGTTTGAAAGATTGACTGACAATCAATTCGCTTGATAAATAATCTACAGAGAGAAATATTCATTGAGCATATCCATATATTTCATATTTGAAGCGAACATGGTAAGCAAAACACATTTAAAAAGAAATTTCCTGAGAGCAAACCTTGTTGTATTAGATGCTGTTGAGAAGGACTTTGATATTTGCCTTTTTTTGTAGTTTTGACAAAACTTATGAGGAATATAATAATTTATATTTTGTATAAAATTTAAATATACAATCTAAGCGAAGTACCATGATACAAAATATATCTATATGAAATCAGTAAAATGACGAAAGTAAAAAAGGATTTTTAAATTTATACAATTGAAAAAAAAACAATATGTAAGCTACTTAGTTGCAAACATAAAGTTTCAAAGCAGATATTGTCAAACTGAAATGTTATGTACATCGAAATATTTTCGTGATTGATTTGGTCATTGTCCTGGTGAGGATAATTTTGAATTCGTCTATCAATATAAAATCTAGATTTAATTAGATCACACATTTCACATCCAGGAAAATAATTTTTTTATAAGATTAACGCCCAAGTCCCAGGTGTTATCCAAACTGTGAATTGTCCTGAGAATATAACAAAGGATGCGTAGTGTAACCGAGTGAGATGACTCGGACGATGTCTGGAGGAGATATGTGGATCTGGATGAATCTGGTCTTACCGCTGCTCGGGGATGGTATTTTTGAACCTCACGACTAAAACTTTCTTGGAGTCACATAATGATGTATTCAGAAAGACTCTCATTTGGTAGAACAAAACCTATTGCTTATCAACAGAACAAGAAGATGCCATCGAAGTTCAACATTAGTTAGATTCACAAATAATACAAAATATAAATTATGGCGATAGCAAGCAATGTGCAGTACCATCGGCGTTGAGTTCTTTAGCGACTTGTGCCCATTCTGATGCTCTTGGCGAGCAGGCCAAGGAAAGAGCTCCCAATCTTCTTCTCGCAGACATTAAAAACTCTCCAGCTCCTCCGCCCACTCTGCAGTGAGCGCCGGCGTGAATTTTGGCAAACCATGGTCCGCCGTCTGGGTCTGAGAGTTCGTCGAATATATCTTCATCGGGAGATGGGAGATAAGTCACGTTTCTCGGCCGTGGCGGTGAAGATTCTGATGTTTCAAGTATCGCGTCCGCTTGGAAGGTTCTACCATCGTTGGAAGTGTACCTGATTAGTTTCGTGATTTGGATAGTCAGCTCTGTGGTGTCCAACTCAGGGCGCTGCTGGACTCCGACGATCATGCCTTTCGCAACTGTTGACAAAAAGAAGACATATCGTTAGTTTTTTTTTTTAATAAATATTATCCAGTGATCGTGTAAAATAGCCACCGCCAAATATATGTCCAAAACGACGAAATGCTCGAGGCGGTTCGACCAGGCGTTGAACCGATTAGACTATTTGATTAGCAACCTTGCAGCATTAAAAAATACAGTATCATTTGATGAATGAGCCGACATCACAAGTTCCTGACAATCAAAGTTTCACCAAACACAGTGAGGAGATGTCTTCCTCGAAGGTCGAGTATAAGGATCTCCGCAACGCGAATACATATTTTGACAGATTATTTTCCCCGAGAATTGGTTGTCAGACAATTGCTCAACAGGTCTAAAATACTTCACTTTATTTCGCATTTAGATACATCCGATTAAGACCGAGTGTCAAACCAGCTAGGTAGTGGAGAGTTTTAAAAAGCCTGGTGATGGCGAAAGTTAAAACCTAAGTCGTAAGTAACGATCTACATAAATAGAGATTTAAAAATTTCAAATTTATTCCCAGTAGCGTTGATGTTAGGGTGCGTGCCTCGCATCTGGGGCATACGAGTTCGATTTCAGCATCTGTGCAAGAAAATGCAGGACTGAATTCCTACCGGGTTGAGCAACCGTCTATAAAAGATCCTCATGAAATATATTCTTTCAAGACATGTCTTCATATTGTGAAAATCCTCATAATAAACTTCTGGAGAGGACATCTTCACGCTGTGTAGGAGAGGACATTTTTTCAAATAATTTTGTGTAACGCATCCTTGTTAATCTAAGCATATATTTAGTTATCAATTTCCTGCCTTCACATTAATTTCTTGGTAACATGGATATACGTGATAAGAAACATGACATAATCCTATGTCAACGAAACTGATATGGCCTCTTCGACGTCCGACTGAGGTATATTGGATCGCTGGTAAACGAACGTACTAACTGCGTGGTTAATGCACACACGACTCAAAGATAACGAGAAAGGCATCGAGTGCTAACTTAACACTTGATGTCCCGGAGGACGATGTGATGATATCGAAATTGAATAAATTTATTTAACAAAATCGTCTCAGATATTGATAATGTTTACCTGAGTGAAACGAATTTTTTTATGGCATATCTGCTTCGAAAGTGCAGCATTGTAGATTTCAATGGTGTGAAGATGACCGCCCCAGAAATGGAGTACATACATGAGTATTCCGAATTGTCAAGACTGATTTTGAAATGTTTGTTTCACTAGAATCGATTGCCAATCAATTGCTTAGCCCATTGAACTTACAGTACTGCATATTTGATATTTTAATTCTACAGCTGTGGGATTTGAGCTTGTATTTTCAACTCCGATATAAGGACGTAAGCAACCTTACCTAACATAATAACCTCTCGAGTGCCGTATTATTTACAAATTTATCGAATATGATCTGGATCATCCCTCTCGATAACCAATAGCCTCATTCTCTTCATTTTAAATTCTCTTATAACTACTAACTATAACTTTTATTACCATTTTCCATTTTTATCTATTTTTTAAAATATGTACATACTATAATAAAATGATATTTTACTTGTAACCATACTGTAACCGATAAATATGCTATTCTGGATAATATTGGTCTTCTAAAACTACATATTTGAATAATCAAGTACATCCCTTCTGAACAAGCTGTTAAGTGCGGGAATATAATAACGGTGGACGACGCTTGATTGGTCTGCTTCAACTAGCAAGCTGTCAATTTTTTTTTTTAGAATTAGCATGTATGACAATGTCGTTGTCTAAATGTGTTATGAAACATTTTTATAAAACTTCAGTCATCTAAATGATTTACGCGTTTACTTATCGGGTGCCTTGTAAGGCCTTGAGCACGACAGATGCCGCGGCGACAGAGCGACGGCGACAGAGCGACGGCGACAGAGCGACGGCGACAGAGCGACGGCGACAGAGCGACGGCGACAAAACGACGGAAACAGAGATGAAAAATAGTTATAAATAAGCAAGTGAAACTGAGCAAGTTGTTGTGATGACAAAGTGTTGCCGCGCTACCGAACTTGCTCACTCACCTATATGTAGCTATTTTTGCATCTCTGTTCCGCGTCGCTTTGCCGCCGTCACTCTGATATCGTGTATCTGATATCGTGCCTAAGGCACTAAATAAACATCGTTTTGTGATAGTTTATAATTGGAATAAATTATTCACAGGGATACAAAAAACCTGTGCCTGTCGAAGGGTTAAAGATGGTGCGGTTTAAACATTCCAAGAAAACAAATAACAGTGGAGTGATAGCGTTATCTTTCACAAATACATTAAATTTTGCTTCGAAAATGTTTACGTACACACATGTGGGTGCGACTAAGGCATGAATGCTTTTGACGCTGCTTTACAGTGATAAATCAAAGCACCTGTCGAAGACACATCTGTATAATAATTGTAACCACTTACAAATTCATGAACGTAAATAGTGTTCATAGTTGCAAACCTTCTACATATTATATTTCCTATATTTTTTTAACGAATGCTGTTGATTGACAAAATTAACAAGCTGAATAAAAATAAGACGCAGAACACGATGTACAGTGGGTTGTGCGACAATCTGTCAAAATTGTTCATGCTAAAATAAGTTTTTAAATTATAAACATACATATCGACTATGGAGAAGAAAAATGACGTAACCCACACACAGAACAAACTTTACAGGAGGCACAAAATACGTATATTTAATTATTTTGGGTCAAAGAATTAAATATACACATGTTTAAAGTACACGTATACTAAGCTAGTGTTTCTCCCCGGTAGCGTAGTTGGTAGCGTGTACGCTTAGCGATCTGGAGAATGCGGATTCAATCCCCCATCTGTCGGATTTCAAAAATCCGAAAAATACAGGACTGGATGCCATTGGGTTGAGTAATTGTTTGACAAACAATTCTCGTGAAAAATAATCTGTCAAGACATCTTCACATTACGGGGATCCATATACTCTTTCAAAGTGAATATTTTCACACTGTGTAGATCCATATGTTCCATGCTGGGGGCGAACGTGGTTTAAAAAAAACTAGTGTTTTACTTACCCAATCTGATATTAATTTAATAAGTAATAAATTGATAAAATTGATGTGGTGAAAGCCCTTTTTCCTGGTCGGAAATTATTGTATTGTAAAGTATTGTTATTCGGTATGTCCAGCTTACAGCCTTTTATTAGAACGTCCATTAAATTTGATGCATTGTGATTATCAATGATGAGGTATTTCAAAAAAAAAAACTGAGGGTTACATCCTTTTTCATTTTCACAATCGATATGCTTTCGATTCATAAGACAAGGTCTTCAATTAATTTAATTATACAATGTAAAATTTATAGAAAAAAGACTTCCAATACCGAAGACCAAATCATGTTTACCTAATATAAACATGACATTCTAGATATAATTTATTTTATTTTCGATGTTTCGACAGTCTCATAAATATCCAAATATTGACATAGGCTTATCGATGGTTTATCACGTTTCCCATAGGCATGTTTTTTTAACAAAAAAAAAAACAGATACAGAAAGCAAACAATATAGATAAAGATTAATCACGTTTTGGTTGTACAAACTAAGTAAACGTTTCAAGTGGATCGTATGTAGGCAACATAATACAAAATGTACCTGATGCAGGGCCGGATTTACTATAACGCCTAAGATGCTGCGGCTCGGAGCTTCCAAATTAGTTTTTACCGTCTTCGCAAATCGTTTTCACAAGGATCGAATGTTAATCGACCTCTTAATTCATTGTTCACACAGCATCAAAGACCGGTTTGTTTAAAGTTTATGCAAAATAACGTTGTTTCCTTACTACAATAGTTTCAAAGTCTAAGCGAGGTTATTTTTCAAAGGACACGTCCATGTCAATCAAAAGTGCTCATGGACAATATATATGCCTTAACTGTTGAATGTTGACTTCAGCATTGAAAAATTCCCTTCTGCCCTTTCTATAATTATTAAGATTTGTAAAGAAACGAAAGATTATTTATATTGCTATTCACAGAAACGCATAAAAAGTCACATAAATCTGTCATATGGGTTCAAATTTGTTCTCAAATGCTCCGTTGATTTCGTAATGGGAGCGGCCACATGTGGTAATGTTACACACATTATTAACAGTTTGGAATAACTTTTCACTTTATTTTGTACGTTATTTGGAAATGAAGAGCATTGTTTACAAATCGGCATATCCAATTCGATTGATTTTATAATAGTGGTTGAATTGATAGCAATGAAATACTTTAGTGTTTAAAACGTGTGTGCATAAAGTATGAACTCCCTAATGAAAGGGTTAAAGATACAAAAAAAATACCATTTATGGTACTTCTATACAAAAAATACTTCTCCTTTAAATTTTAGCATTTGGGAATACACCCCTCATATGATGTGTGATTAATATAATATAATATTTATATCAAAAATATCTAACTTATTTTATGTCATTTATTATAATATGTCACCTTCAGACAAACAACAAGCATCTAAACAAATAACCGAACGCGTGGAATAAATTTAATTTGTTGTCTAGCTTCTTGCTTATCCCCATGTAGTCGTGTTAGTGCGGGTATCATTATAACATGTGTAATCAGAAAGAAAGAGAAAGGCAGATGGTGAAGGGAGACAAAAGTGTCTACACGTTTTTAAGTATTTATTTTAAAATTCAGAATGATTTTAACCCCTACCGTCACTCAACGGGTTTACTCAAGTATCCATCCAACTTAACCCTCTTAACAGTGATATTAAATATTTATTACATGTACATCACAGTGTATATTACATGTGCATGTTAAAAATAATTAATAAAGCAGTCAAGGATTTAAAAGTGATCGCTTTGATTAATTATATTAAGATTTTATCATATTAAGAATTCTATAAGATAAGGCACGTCCTTGGCATCATTATACGTTGCAAGAATTGGTGATGATAAAAAATAATTTATCAAGGTAGTATATCGTCCCATTTCTTTAAATATTCCGCTTATAGGGTGATTGATATCACACGCTCAAGCAGACATGTACAATACTTTTTTTTCTGTACCACCTTCGCTCTTAATTTTAATCATGTCTACTCCGACAGAGGCATATAGATCTACATAGAGTGAAGGTATCCACTAGGGAAGTGGAGTATATGGATATCCGCAATGTGAAGACGTCTTGACAGGTTATTTTTTACGAGAATTGTTTGTCAAGACAATTGCTCAACCCAGTGGGCATCAAGTTTTTTTAAATAAACATATATAAATGAATACTGTATGCGCCCTGTTGCCATGTGCACATTTATCATACGCCTATTTTCCAGGCCACTATTTCAGTTATAATTCATAAATTATTGGACTATTTAGGTTAATTATTAACCAATCCTTCTTCGAAATTTACTGTTCGTTTGTATCTAGGCGGTCCACTCGACGGCCGCGGGCCTTAATAAGCTGACATCTGATATCTTCTGCGGTTTAGATTATATTGGATGTCTGGTCACAATGATTATACTATGCAAACATGGCTCCAGACAGTTCGGTAATTCGATATCTACTTAAGGAAAAAAAAAAAAATCAAAATAAAGAAAGTCGGGCAAGAAATGTTTATTACCCATACAACTCAAGCTTTGACCATCAATAAAATTGATAATAGGTGCATATATATTGATAGCACATTAGTTTGTGATTGCATACAAGAGTGATTGGGAGCATAACAAGAAGTTGATTACATTTCCCGCATATTTTTTGCTCCCGGGTAACGGGAAATTTTTAATCACGTTCTCGAGAATTCAAGGAATATTATTAAAGAGAGTAGAAAAGTAAACATAATAAAAAGAGAAAGTTGCATTATGTTAAATAGTGAAATATACGAAATAGTCGTATACAATGTATACTGGTTGGTCGTTTATTTAGAGAAAATCAAAATTGTTCCTAACAACGGGAATTCCTGGGGATCACCGAATAATTCCAAGTCTTGGGTGGTTAAAAGTAGATCATTTTCTGATATTAAAGCTCCAGGATACGCCAGATAAAGAGCGAGTGTAAGGACGGAACGGATAAATCATGGGTGCATATCGATTGCGGAGGGAAAAAGGACGTAACCTTCAGTTTTTAAAAATAGCTATTTTGCAATAATAACAAGGTTTACAACTTAATACGCGTTCTATCAAAATGATGCAAATGTCAAATTGTTATGCAAATTCAGTTTTTCTGTTTGAAAAAAAGATGGCATGTGAAAATTGTGACCAGGAAAAAAGTCTTTAACCACATCAATTTTATTGGTTTTCTTAAATAAGTTATTAAATTGATGTGAAATTGGTTAAATAAAGCACCATTTTAAGTATTTTACGCATTTTAAGGTTGTTTCTATTTGATATTGAGACTTTGGCCTAAAATCATCAAATACACGTTTTTGTGGCAGCTGTAAAATTTGTTCTGTGTGGGTAACATCCTTTTTCCTTTCCACAGTCGATATGATAGCAGAAGATATTACCCATAATAATTTTGACGATGCGTTTAAGAATTCTATATATTCATATTTATACAATATCACACTGAAATCAACAATGTAACAGTCCAATATAAAAAATAATTGATGTATATTATCGAAACTTGGTAAGTCAAAATCCTGTGTGAGCAGTAGCAATTTTTATTTCCTTCTCATCATCTATTAATTATGGGAAGTTTTAAATATCTCTAACTCGAGTTAATTAGCTGATGGTGTATCATATTTTGTAAGTCTACAATTTGAAGGGACTATATATAGTTTATAAACCTCTATATCTTGATTATTCTTGACTAAGCCGAGTATTTGGAAATATCCTGGATTGTTTGATCATTTTCTTGAGATTCAAGTTGTATTGTGTTTTTATTTACATTGTTAATAGTTAAAAAAAAACATGCATTATTACTTTGAAGTGTATGTCAGCATATTTGATTTTAAAAAATATAAGTAGATGCAGATACAAGTAAGTTTGAAAAGAAACACCGAGAATTGAACATAACAAAAACTCCCAAGTCGGGATTTTTTTTTCGATGACTGGCAAGAAAATTTATCCTATCGAATGTGGAATAAGCTAGTACATTATTTACCTACCTAAAAAACCCCTTTATCATACAGGCGATGAATAGGAATGACTTATAACGTACGCGTGTATAATAATTTATGGATAAAATTATCTATACCCATCGTTTTTTTTTCAGGCATAACTCATCAGATCATTGTTCGAGTATCCCTTTTAGACGTAATCTCAACGCGTTTTGTATTTTTTTATTATTATTTTTTAATTTAATCTTAACAAAAGGGCATTGGAATTGTTTTATAAGATAACACATGAAATTCAGATTATATTTATAATGAACACCGTACTCTTTTTTAGTGAACAACGCAAAGCGAGTAGTTTAACAATAGGTTGAATCGTTTAAACATTGTGCAGTGGTCGTGTCCTTCCATATTCCTAAATTGATTTTGAGCAAGCATTTTTTGTATAGAAGGACCATGTATGCCAGTGAGTCAAATCATTTTTGAAGATATTGAAAACAGAAATAAAGATTTAAAAAGATGCCATATGATTGTTTCGTTCAAAATATTCTCCTTTCAATTTGAGCATTATGGAATAAGTTCACTTTAGAACTATTCACCTCACATGGACATCATATAGTGCCTCCGAAAATTTCTCTCGCCAGCCGGTATTATTGCATCTTCCCAGATCATGTACGCATCCATTCTTTTGTAGCAACTCCGTTCGAAAATAATTGCATTTTGCAAAACATCAATGTATCTTATTCTATATTTCCTCAGTTATCTCAAAACTAGTGGCTCATATATTGAATTTTTTGTGCATATTATTATAATCGTCGTTCTCTTGGTATATCTGCTATTTAAATTGAGCATGACCATAATTATGTTGCCCGCCAGTACTCTAACGTCCTTTCAGATCATTACTGCATCCCATAGCTTCACCGAATTCATAATGTAGACGTGGTAAAAAAAACACATTTAGCTCGTCATTTTCGTCGAAGATTTACATTATTTCAATTCGTCATCTTCAGGCCCGTTACATATGAACTATGTAGAAATATTATATACACTCTCTATTTATCTAGCATATATATACAAGTCTAGCCATTATATTATGGAGGATATTGTGATCCACAATCGAAGAGGATATGGTAAAAAAAACAGTTTTGAGCAATCAAATTATGTGTTTCTCTGTAGCCCAGAGATTAGCGTACACATTTCGGAGATTTCTGGTTCAGTTCCCACAGCAGTTGGTATTTCGAAACTCCAAAGATGCATGATTAGATGCCGAACGAATTGAGCAATTAGCTGACAATCAATTCTCGGTAAAAAAATCTGTCAACATAAATCTCGATAATGCCGAGATCGAATTACTCCGTTTTTGGTGAGCTTATTTTCACATTATAGAGATGCATGTGGTCTACTTTCGGAGCAGACATGTTACATAAAAAATAGATTTACGTACTATATATTATGCAAATCATTCTGTATACAAATATTATAAATTTATATCAAAGTCTTAATAAAAAATTCGAAATATTTTTATACTCAATTATGCAAATTATTGATCCACTATCAAAAACGCCCCGCCATAAAATAAAATGTTATTATTAAAATTTTTGTGGTAAAAAAGTTACCTGCCGATTGCGAACGATTATCTGAAATATTATTATAATGTAACTACGCTCGAAAACATCAATACTAAATCAATCATACGACCGGCTTTATTTAGTTTATAACATAACTAAAATATTAATTCTTGGCATGACTATAGATAATGGGTGGGCGTCGAACTTTATTATACCATAAGCTCAATAGATAATAATATTTTTTTTATTATTTATTTTGAAGACTAAAATCCTGAAGGGTGCACCCCCAACGCCTTTAGTAACCCAGACTTGTCTGGCTTCTTATACCATAGGGGAATTCAACCCTACGGTGACCATAAAAAAATCTTTTGATGAGAAACATCGTCTTGGGGTATTTCATATTTTTTTTTATAATTCAGTCGTAAAAATTAGATATGAATTTATCAAATATATTAATGAATCAGGCAGTTCAGTTCAGGTAGGCAGGAATGAGTTCAGACTGATGATAGTAGATGGAAATTAAATTTAAACACAAAAACTACTTTATTATTTGTAAACTTATATTATATTTTATATACCATGTTCGTAAAGCATATGGATTTACGCAGTTTTGAAGATATCTAATCCGAACGTGGAGTATACGGATCTTCTCCGCATTGTAAAGACGTCTTGGCAGATTATTTTTCACGAGAATTTTGTCAGACAATTGCTCAACCTAATGGGCATATAGTCTTGCATTTTTGGACTAATCAAAATTTGATTTGCTTGCATTTAATTTACGCTGTTATTTTTTTGTCTTGAACTGTAATTTGTAATGTTTTAAGATGTTATATATAAAAATTTAGTGAAATTTACACAACGCCGTAACCCCAACCGTACTTTTCGGATTAAACTTCTTCTACATCGCTGTTGAAAATATAATTCATCTGCGGCAAACAGGTAGACACAAGTGGATGCTTAAGGGATGTAAAAATAGACAATAACTAAAATTGTAATAATCTAGCAACCCCAAATTATGTTACGTTATGTGTGTGGAAAAAAAGCTTTGAAATAACGAGGGCGGAATATATAAAGATTACGGCAGATTTTGGCCCCAGATTTTAAGCTGAGGTTTGTCAGATATTGTAACAGCTAAAATTTGGATTGAATGTTTAGTAAAAAAATCTATCAAACATATCATAAGCACAGTTTACCGTATATTTCTATTTTTAATAACCTTTTTTTCGACTATATCTGTATATGGACCATTTGGCCATCATATGGTCCCTTCGTGAGTCGTTGTCACCCGCCAGTTACTTTGCATCCTCCTAAGCTATGTATTCTGGAGATACGGTAGTACAACTTATAAATGTGCCCACTACCCTCCCGCCCCGTTTTTACATCTGGTGTTAATCAGGCGTATCCCAGAGCTCGGATATCGAGAAGCGATATACGTTATTCGACAGGAATGTCCCGGGAGTAAATACAAATTAACCAATACTTAGGTTACTCAAGTGTACTCAAGGGTTACTCTAGGTGCACTCAAGTGGGAAGAAGTTAAAAGAAATAGAATTAAAAATAAGGAAATTAAAAGATGGATCCTTATTTGTTCAAGGAATTTATGTGAAGAGATCGTTACGCTCGCCGTGTGACGCCGCAAACATTTTAAAAGCAATGAAATTTCCTCTTTTGGCTGCCAAATAGGTATATGATTTCGTTCGTATTGAGGAGATACGAGAACGGAGTACACAGCCATTTATTAATGAAAGGGTGATGGTTTTGACGCTGCCTGGATCAACCACGTATTACAGATGTCTCACACGAGTCTAAACTTCACCAGCCGACTTTTTGATTCACAAGATCTCGTGTAGTTGAGATTCTTAAAACTAATGCGTAGTCATAAAAAGTTTTATTTAGATTTACAATTGAAAATGTATTCACATATTATGCAGGTTGACCCAAAATGAACCACCATTTTTCAAGATTTTTTAAAAGTTATTTATCCGAATTCAGCTTGCTGTAGAATAGAACAAAATCAATATCAGACAATACATAAGAATGGGAAGGTTAAAATAGTTTATAGGATGTAAAAACTACGATTCCAATCAAAGAAATCCTGCATAAATGTTTATATTATTATACATATTAATATGATCCTGTTTATGTTATGGCAAATTAGTATGCCCCGAGCGCAAACTACCCATACTAATAAAATACGAAGAAAATTACTCAAAATATTTAATAGCCGAAACCGTAAAAATTGTCCCTATTAAAATTTCGGATTTATCGCCGCAGGGGTTTGTCATTGGTAGCAAGGTTTACAGAGATAACAAAACAAAGGTTTCTACACATATCGTTAAAATTAATATATATTTATAAACGGTTGTATTTTTCATTTCAGTCAAATGAAATCGTGTAAGGTGCCAATATATTCCTTATGAGCGAGAATGAGTTTGTTGAACTGTACCCGGGCCGTATGCTAGACTTTAGATATCCATAATGTGAAAACGAATCTTGACATTTTTTACGAGAATCGATTGTCAGTCGATTACCTAACTCGTTTGGTAACAAGACAATAAATAATACATCTATCGATCGATAATTATTCATTTCTCCTGAAGCATATGGAGCAAATACATTATTTTCGGAACATATAGAATTAGACAAATACAGTATCAAGAAGATTTTTTTTATTAATCATCCAAACCATCAGGTATCCGTACCTTAGATTAAAAACACATTGAGTTATATATCGTTAAGAGATTTCAACCCGGAACTTGACATGTAGACTGATTGTAGGAAATGCAAAAAAAAAACCATTTTAAAAGACCGATTCTTCGATTTAAATCAACGGTTGACGACACAGTGTGTGCATAAAGAAAGGTTTACACTTTATTAGTTACGGGGTTTATAAAAAAACATACATTTTTTCGGGAATCATTTCTTGTTTACAAATTCCACTAAAACTCCCATTAATAGCGTGTTGAAAATAGGGATTCGGTTTCAAATTCTACTATGATAAAAAAAATATATTAAACGTGATATTGCACGCGTTCTTTACCAATTTTATGGGATTAGTTTTATAATTTATGAAAAATATTTATTTCCTTAAAATATTTTGTCTCGTGTTCAACAGAATAGTCTACTATATAATTATGTTGATTATTTTCACCATGTCAGCTCAGAAATGAAGCATATGTAGCATTCCAATGAGGTGATATACGCTATGGAGAGGACCATTTCACACTTTGCGATATATTTACGATATGAGAGTGGTAAGTTTAGATGATTTTTATTTACTATTCTAATTACTGAAAGAGTATTATATATAGTTCTTAGTCGCGTATTTAACGTATGAGACAATCTAAGGTATTTTAAAAAATACGAAAAGTCATATATCTTGCAAAGAAAGAGATTTTATAAAAGAAATATTATCGACGACGGTGGTCGAGAGAGAAACGGATATGAATATCTTCGCTACATAGAGATTTTTTATTTCAAAGATGCAATACTAGACGCCGAAATGTGTTGGTTAATTAGCTGACTACTAATTCTTACGAAAAAATCTGTCAAAATTTGTTTTCACATTATGGAGATCAAAACGCTCGCCTATTGACCGGACGTTCAAAACCTTTATTTAACCAATTCATATCGTGAAAAGTTAAATATTCTACGAAAGTATTGTAAAAAATAACAACTCCCGTTCGGTAACCAGACAACTGCACGCATGATAGCTGCCCACATGACAAGTGCGCAGCTAGCTGTCATGCGTACAGTTGTCATGGAACCCTCCCAATTCATATAGAAGATATTGATGAATAGCTTGCGATTTCTTAAACCAAAGATAGGTTCCAACACTCTACTTACGGGTCAGACAGATTTAAAAAAAACTCAGTCTCACTCATATGGAGCATCGAACGATTACATGGTCATAGTTGATGCTCTCCTTGAAGCCGACCTTTCATTCGACCTGTGGAATGTATTAATTTTATTACGGTTAGCTTATTTATGAGTTGAGAGCGTCGATCGTATCATTATTAAAACCACTTAGTGATGTCGGAGCCAATTTATGATTTAAATTGACAATTTTATTGGTAGATAATAAACATCGGCCGGCCTCATTCATTATGAAGAGACTGCCAGAGAAATTACTTGGAAAATTTTAAGAAAAAAATTTAATAGGCGATTGAACATGATAAGTAAGCACAGATCATTCCAATATTTAATAGACGTTTATAGTGGTGAGGTAATATCGGTAATATTTTTTTATACCATGTTTGCTCGCAAAGTTGCGCATATGGATGTACACAGTGTGAAGATATCCACTCTGAAAGTGGAGTATATGGATCTCCACAATGTAAAGTTACTTTTGTATATAATCAATAACAAGAAAATTACTCCATTGTATTATTTATAAACCCTGTCCAATCAATCAAGTCAATGCGTCCCCGTAAAAAAAGCTTCCCAATATAGTCCTCCAGAAAATTGAGTATATGGTTCTCCGCAATGTGAAGATGATTATTGTTGTTCACAGATTATTTCTCACGAGAATATTTAGTCAGACACTTATTCAACCTAAAGGGCATAGAGTCCTGCATTTTTGGATTTTGAAAATCCTTTACCTCTACGCTACGGGGAGACATATATTTTAATATATCTTTATAAATATAAATCTAAAAATATATTCCATAAGTTGTATCCTTATCGCGCTGGTACATTGAAAACCATTGCTATGTTTACATAACTATCTATGCAGTGAACTCTCGAATTTAATTTCGATATGTCCACTGGTTTGAAAGTTATATCGATTATACCCCATTTTGCGAAATTCTTCCGACCGTAATGTGTTAATATAACAGTTCGCAGGGAATTTATAATCGAAACACTAACGAGGTAAGGGTCTATAAAATTGTACGTCATTTTGTAATTACTGAAGATGTGATTTGATCATTTTAATTGATCTTCTTGCAATTTTGATTGGATTTAAATCGATCTAAAGTACATCTCAGTTCTCGTAAAGGGAGAAAATTACAATAATAATACGTGTAGTGTAAGTGCCACATCTTGGAGCGATCATCGACAGCTTTCCGTGATGGATCAGAACGTGAAGAATAAGATAAAATTGGTACTTCCTTTAAGATTTTTTTTGTTATTTAAATATTTTTATGTTATTCAAACTTTTCATTCGTGAGTTAATTTTTATGCAGACCCACCCGTTTTAAACACTAAAATCTTTCATTTCTATCGATTCAACTAAAGTCATAAAATAAATCGAATTTGATATGCCAAAATGTAGGCAATGCTCTTCTAATTCCAACAAACGATCAAAATAAGCTGAAAGTTTATTCCAAATTGGTAAGAATGTCTATAACATCACCACATGTGGCTGCTCGCGTTACGGAATCAAAGCAGCACTTGAAAACACATTTGTATCCATGGACTAATATATTATATGTGACATCTAATGTGTTTCTGTGAGCAACCATATATCCTTTACAAATCATAATAATTATAGAAAGAGGATAAGGGACTTTTTCAATGCTGAAGTCAACATTTTTTCTAGCCTAAAAATATATGATAACTTCCACATATTATTGATAGATCTATCTAGTATTTATATTATAATCGATAATAACATTTTATGAAAAAAATAAAAGAATGACTGAAAATAAGGCGACAAGGAACTCGACATAAATGTACGTCCATACTCCTCAAAGGGTTAATACTACAATATATTTTTTACTAGATCCCCTACAAAATAAAGCACATATATCTGAACAGGTGACCGTTCCAGAAATGAAGACGCTTTAAGATAATCATTTGCTCTCATCTATTTATTCTTATCGATAAGCATATATTTTTATTATATATTAGCCTTCGCATAAATATAACCAAACTTTAATGGACGTGAAAGATGAAATAAAAAATTTGAAGAAAAGGCATTGACAATGTATTATTACTCACCAAGATCACTAGTGCAAAAAGCATGTGCCATCTCTTTAGCGGTACAAGGCCTGCATTCTTCCTCAGCAGGATCATACGCCCTAGTCGGCAAGGGTTGAAGATCATATAGCAAACGAGCAGCCCGCCGAGGTCCAGAATGCCCATCATTCCACGAAGCTTCCACATATATAGCTGCCCTTCCTCCTTTAGACCTGAAGCATCGGACAGATTTTCCACCGCCATCGTCCGAAGCATACAAAGGTACAGGACCTCGTTTACCTTCTAAATATAGCCTCGCTGGAAACTCGATATCTTTTTTTTTATGTTTTCCGCTGATTTCGTTGTTGGCCAGGGTCTGCTCCCTGAAGTCCAATACTTGCCGGTGCCTTTCGGCGAATAGGTCAATTTCATCGTCGTCTTTTGGATCAAGTCCAGTCGGAGACAATATTTTGATGCAGACTTTGAAGTCTTTCTCGGAATTGTGAAGGCGTAGGATTACGCGGAGGGCTCCTTGAGGATATAACCATGTCAGACGACCGGCTCGACATCGCAGGTAAACTGGAGTCACCCCGCGGGACGTTCCTGTTGTGAGACCACTGAAAGAAAAAGAAAAAATGTTGTTATTAAAATGCGTTTAAGCCTGCATTAATGTAAAATTAAAAAACTATAAGACAGGAAATGGATCAGAAAGTGTCAAAAAAGCAGCAGATTGTATCATTTAAAAATATCCTCAGAGAACTGTGATTCCACAATCCCAGCACGTGAACTTACCACAGGGAGAACAATCTACATATATATAGTATAATGTATTATATTTAATTACTTTTTTATAAGCAAATTCGTAGCAGCCCAATAAACTTCCATACTAGAACATGTATGTACCAACTGGGGAAAAGTAAGTGAGTCTTATTTTAGGCCAAATCGATTTAAATCATTATGAAATATTGACAGCATAATAGTCCCATGGTAACTGCTGATACACCTTGAAATAAAAGAATGCAAGTAACATATAAAAAAATATTTCTATAAGTTTATAATATAATGTAAATGGAGGTTTAAGAATTAATATTTTTTTATTCTTTGTTCTTTAATTAGTTACGTAGTCTGTATAAATATATTATAATAATGAGATTCATACATTATTTTAATAGGCCAGTTTTATTCTGTACCAACATGGAAGAATAATGTTAGTCTTGTTTGGTATTAGGTATTTTGCGTTGACTAGTTCGAAGTTTAAAATTAGCAAGTATGTATGTCAAAAAGTATCAAAACGGCGACGTTAGTGAAGTGCGTATGTTTTAGGAATTTGTATTATTTTTTTAAATTATTATAATTTGCTATCTTCAAGATATTTTATCATAATATCTGTACGAAACACTACAAGTTTTGTTTTTGTCCAAATCAAGTTAAGTATAAGTGATTTATTTAATCAGCGTTGACAAGTTAAGAAAAAACAAGTACGGGCCGTCCTCGAGTTACGCGAATTCGCGTATACGCGATTTAAAAAAAACTATACGCGACAGGAAAAAGCGCGTAAGCTTTAACATCCTTTTCCATTCGAAGCCAGAAATAATACATTACGAGAGCTAAAAAACGAGAAACGCGAACAAACAAAAAAGAACAAGAAATTTTAGTATTGTCAAGAAATTTACACTACGCGACAACGTTTCTCAGTCCGTAAATTTAGGATGTGACGTCTTACCCGAGTTACTTAATTTTTAACATACGTGAAAAACTTTAGAATTAATCAATCGTGTATCTCGAGGGCTAAGTGTGGATTAAAAAGTATTGAAATAGCGACGTATTTTAAGTATTCAAATAGTGTAGCTCAATTATAAAACTACACAATTGAATTTGCATAATCAAATAAATATTTTAGTTAAAAATAAGCAATCTTTGAAAACGTTAAACTGAAACGTTACCTTGGAGTTACCTGATTATTCTAGGTTGGTACAGATATAATATGGACATGTATTTATTACTTTTTTATTCGAGTCTCTATCGTCCGCGTTGGTTAGTTTGGTACAAGATCAGAACGAATCCATCAGTCATAATGAAACATAAATTAACGGTGAAACATGATCTCTTTTTATATATTATTTTCATAATATGTATCTCGAGGGCCGTGAGCATATCATTGGCCGATGCCGTGGCGATTTATCATTCACGTTACTCATTGTCCATTCCGTATCGATGACCATGTCTGCTGAGATACCCAGGAACGAACCGCCACCTTTGATCGATTTCAATTTAGTTTATGAATTTTAAAATATTATAATATTGATCGAAATATTGGTTTAGAATAAGGTGCGGATGACGAGAAGACATCAAATGGGATTTGAAGCCCATTCACGGAGAAAGAACAATGAACACACACGACAAATGTATGCAGAAGAAAAGGAGACACGAGTAGTGAGAATATAATGCGTTAGTAAATATTTAAGTTAGCACACGAAGCATAGAATGGTTTTAATCAAAATATTACTAACATTTGTCGGTCGAGAGTTACGGTGCTGTTGCAAAAACTACACTCAATTATTACGTCTGTCACAAAAAAAAACATTTCGCAATTATGATGTTCCTCCATGGAAATGTGAAGTGTATTACTTGAGCACAGGACCGAAGCGTTCTGGACGAAGAGACTATATTTATAAAACGATCGCAAGATTGTCAGAAATACTAAAATGTCT
This sequence comes from Rhyacophila evoluta, assembly GCA_022683975.1. Classification (NCBI taxonomy): domain Eukaryota; kingdom Metazoa; phylum Arthropoda; class Insecta; order Trichoptera; family Rhyacophilidae; genus Rhyacophila; species Rhyacophila evoluta. The sequence goes on from JAGVSQ010000248.1 coordinate 40,667, forward strand.
AGGTTCTAGATAGCTTTTAAAGATGCTCAGAAGGGTCTCACGAAGAACAAAGTCAATTAGAATATTTATCTGTTAAATATATTTCTTTGTCTCGCCGTTAGCGTAGTTGGTAGCGTGCGCGCCTAGCAATCCAGGAAATGCGGGTTCGATTGCCCGACTGTCGGATTTTAAAAATTCGAAAATGCAGGACTGGTTGAGTAATTGTCTGAAAAACAATTCTCGTGAAAAATAATCTGTCAAGACATTTCACATATCGGAGTTCCGTATATCTACTACACATTCGGAGCGAATATGGTTAAAAAATATAAACCATGTAGGTAGTAAAAATTGGTTATTACACTATCTCGAATCTAGATAATATTATAATATTATATATCTAGTGAAACCGTAAATATTTAAATGTAAAAAGAGCCCGGATGAAAATTTCAATAAATAAATCGATCAGGCGTTTTAAATAACTAGATCCGTGACTGCGTATTTGCGAAGGAACTGTATCGTTTTTTTTCTAGTATCATTTCATACGACCGAGGCGCAAAAAAGTATCGAGTTATAACGTGATTAAAGATCATTACGCGGAATAAGCCCGGGTAGCGTTCATTTAACTGAGGCCAAAGAGTCGAATGCCATTAGCATGATATTCAAACCCATGGATCAATCAGCATTGTGTTGCTGCTGCCCAGCAAACTGCAAAGATAACCAGGCAAAGAAACATAAGAAATACTATATGCAGTCCAATTGTATCGTTAAAAAACTAACAATATTTCCGATGACTGGGTAACATCATATAAAAATATTTTTTGAACCTTGTTCGTTCCGCAAATGGACCATGTAGATCCACGCAGTGTGAATATAGATATCTACTCCGAGAGTATATGGATCTCCCCAATGTAAAACGTGTATTGACAAATTATTTTTACGAGAATTGTTTGTCAGATAATAGCTTAACCCCATCCAAAAATACGCAGGTCATCCAGTCTTGCGTATTATTATTATTTTTTAACTCGGGAGATGTGGGAATTGAACTCGCATTTACAGGATTGCTAGGCACGCACGCTAACCTCTATGCTACCGGGAAGACAATATATATATATTGTTTATACCATGTCTATTTATATATATTTCTATATGACAGTATGAAAATTAACACTTCAGAAATAAAATCGTGGCATTATCTGGATTTTTTTCCCCCACCAGAACTGCTTTTTAATCACTCAATCCGCATCTAGTTCCGCATATGTTGTAGATTTTTCCAGTATCCATGGGAATCGAGCTCGCAATAGCCGGTTCCGAAACGCGCACGATAACCTCTCAGCTATTGAGGAGACAAACGCGTATTAACTACATATTTGATAATATGAAGCCACAAAATTGTATCTTCTAAAGCTATACAACTAAGTTTACCCCGTATTAATGTAATGTATTCCCCACTCGTTTGTCTCCCTGATAACCGAGAGGTTGCCGTGTGCGCTTCGAAGCTGAAGATATCTAGTACGATTCCCACATCATCACCATCAGTTGAGCAATCGGCTCATAATCATTTCTCGTGAAAATAGTTTGTCATCATATATTTCGACAATGCAGAAACTCATATACTCCATTTATGGAGTGGTCTTCTTCATACTGTTGTCATCCATATGCTCCACCTTACCTTAGGTACTATAATATAAGGAACAATACAGGCTTTACTAAATTTTTAGGTCTAATATGAATAAAATATACAATGGAAACATACCGTATTGCTAAAATTGTCACATTGTAGGTTTTGGCAGCTCAATGACAATGTGTATTTGTTTATGTTTCATATGGAATCAGTTATTGATGTTTGTATAATGCATTATGTTCTACGAGGTGTTATAGCTGTTTGGTGATCAAAGCAATCATACTGTATTTAGTCCAGATGAATACCTCGATTGGGCCATCAATTACAATCATGGCAAGACATATTAATTCCCCTCGTTCGCCCATTTGTGGTGTTGCCAAATCGATGGCGCGTGATGCCATCCGAAATTACGTGAAGAGTCGTAAATTGACAATGTCACAATCCATTAATGGGCAGGCTACATTGAAATTTATGGCCCTTGCTAGCTAGCTAGACGTTTTAAATTTTTATTTATTTATTTTTATTTCTCCAAGCGAACGCAGGCGTTTCGTTTCATAATTATTTGTCGGCCAACCTATTAACCATTTCTCTACTAGTTTTATCTATCTATGACAATATAACATGTGAATATCTAATTATTAATACTCGACTAATGGTTCTAATATAAAAATGATTTTATTTTATATAATATCACATGGGAACCTTAAAACTTAATACACTTTTTGTCAAAAAGATGTAAGCTACAAATACCGAAAAAGTATCTAAGTGCAGCTTTTATGTTTGAAAAAAGGAGGGCCTGTGTAATTTGCGACCAGGAAAAATGACTTCAGCCGCATAATTTTATTGATTTTTTTTTAATAATTTGTTAAATTAATGTTTGACTTGGTAAACGGAACACTGGTTATAGTCTTCGTACACTTCAAACGTGTCTTATATTATGACTTTGGCACAAAAACATTAAATATACGTGTTTATGCCTCCGGTAAAAAAACAATCTTTGTATGTTACGTCTTTTTTCCTACTCACATTCGAGATGTATGTATAAATATTATTACCATATCCGCTCCGATAACGGAACCTATGGCCTACTACATATTTCGTCATTCGATAGACACTTTGTTCACCATGACCGTTCCTAGTGTGTCCGCTAGTGTAAAAACGTCCGATTCGAAAGTGGAGTATCTGGATCTCCCAAATATGAAGACACGACTATTTTTCACGAGAATTGGTTGTCAGGCAATTGCTCAACGCAGTGGGCATCCAGTCCTACATTTTTGCGTCTAAAAAAATATCAGCAGACACTAAACCTTACTAACCTACATATTATACAAACATACCTACAAAATAGCAGAACCAAAATACTCTGCTAAGAGGTTTTAAAAATAAGTGAATCAATCTTAGAGTATCAGAAGTAGAAGATTTCTGAGCAGATTGGTGACTCTGGTATAGTTTATGAAACCAATGGTCATCGAATCATGGACATTGTTAATTACGTAAGACATGTAATGTATATTATATAGTCGCCTTATCAGCTAGATACATTAATTGATTTAATAAAATATAAGATTTATGATCGAGCAAATGGAAAGTAGTTCGAACTGCTATATGGCAAAAGTTGATCTGTAGACCACCTGAGCCGTGGGCAGGTCTGTCATAAATATATGTCAGTAAAGTTTGGGCAATTCAAATAGTAACAATTAACAAGAAACATGCGGTGTTAATTAATGCGGTATTGATATTAGATAACACTATTTAAGAAGTTATTAATTAAATGAAAAATCGACATTAATGCATACTGTCTATACGATATTTGTAAAGATTCTCGTGCGAGCTTCAAAGCCTAAAGCTGCTGGTTCGAATCCGACGGCTGTATGAATGTTTAAAAATACAAATACATACAGAATTGGAGGTCGGACGCGTTGAGTATTTGACAGTTAATTTCGTGAAGAAATCTAGCAAATATAATACGGAGATTCATATACTGTTTTACGATAAATGCAGAAATTTTTAATAATCAAAAAAATACAAGGTTTTTTCCTTTACATTATCCTGGTTAACCCTTGGTATGGATGTACATGTACGTCTGTGCGCCTTATCGCCTTGTTTTCAAAGGCATTTTTATTTTTTTAATAAAATGTTATTATTTCTTTTAATATACATACTATATAGATCTGTCAATGCTATGGGAAAGTCATTACAATAATTTCATTATTTAGGCAAGAATAATAACGTAAACACCACAAAAAAAGAGTAAAATAAAGTTGAGTAGACAAATTCCCTTATACTCTTTCGATAATTATTATGGATATTGCTGTCCCCAGAAACACATACCTCTACTTTTCGCAGTATTTGGCCAGACTCGTGTACATGTCATGCGCGCCTCGCATGTTGCCTCAATCCTAATCATCGCCTTAGATTGACAGATCCCGGACTGTAGACGGTGTGTTGGCACTATTACCCGTGGTCTGATCCAGGAACCTGCCATTCTGACTAATACTTTTATATATCTCCCGGAGTATTACGCGAGAAATCAAGAGTATCGGCTGTCTTTAAGAATGATTTATGGTTTCTCATATAGGTTGTCAACAGTTGCTCAAGAATCTCGCGTGCGAAAAACGAACATTTTACACACATAATAAAGAATACATTATAGGCATTTGTTGTCTTTCGGTCGCTATATCAATGTGGTTAAGTCAAACAACCTATTTGTGTCCATATGCAAAATCTCACCCACACAATGGCTGAGAGAAATAAAAAGTGACTACGCGCGCAACAATAAATGCCCTCGTCCCATCAATAAGACAGGAATGATTTATTATGCGCTCGTCTTCACTTGTCCAAAGTGAGCCATAGCAATAATCAAGATTGTCCACTCGAAAGGAAGTTTCTACTTACTTGAGTGTGCCTCATATCAAGACGACTGTTGTACGTGCCTGGTATATATTTAATAATGTATAATACAATGTTATGTTGTAGATCACTACTGACATCAGGGAATTAGGAATATATACTGCGAGATATTGTCGATATTATCCTCAAGGAAAAACTTTATGACTTTCTTATTAACTCAAATACGTGCATTTTTATAGTTGGAGAGTTTCAAAATTGTTACTTACAACTTAAAACGTATTTTAAAGACTACATAGAAACCATCAGCTGTTTATCATTCCTAAATGCAGGACTATCCTGCCAGTAGGCATGCCAATGCTGAGAGCAATCGTGATGTTTAACGAGATTGCCTCGGATATTGATATCTTCAACCTATGTGAGAGTGAGTTTATATGGATGCTTTTACATACATTATTAGAATAGGGAATGTCTAACTTACTTGATAGACACTCTCTTCTTCCTCCTGTACATGTTTTTATTTTTGCTATATTCATTTGTATATCGTGTTTTTAACGTATTAAATTTATAATTAGCATCTTCGTGCCAGTCCATTGCATCAATTTACAGAACTAGATATCT
>JAGVSQ010000249.1:0-27956 GCA_022683975.1 Rhyacophila evoluta
TGAAGAAGAAGAATAAGAGGAGGAAGAGGAAGAAGAAGAAGATGAAGAGAAAATGGAAACGACTGATAGAAGCAGGGATAGAGAAAGAGAGCGAGAAAGAGAAAGAGGAGAGAGAGAACGAGATAGGGATAGAGACAGAGATCGAGATAGAGAACGAGATAGAGGACGGGATAGGCGAAGAGAGGAGGCTGAAGATCAGGCAAGGGTTAAAGAAGAGGATGAGAGAGAACAGACTAACTCGCCTATCCGGCAAACTTTGCAGCCTTCTCATTCGCCATCTCCTTCTTCTTCACATTCTGTTTCACCTACGGGAAGGTGCGTTGTCTGCTTTGTAATTTGTGTTATTTTAGTTATGTTTCTTACAATATTTAGGGCTTTTCTTCAATAATTTTTTTTACTAATTAAATTTTCACAATTGGGGGTTACTGGAAAATTTGTCTTAGTAGACAAGAAGTTCTCTATTATGCTTTCTTTGTTAACTTATTATTATATATGGTTAAAAAAAAATTATAGATAAAAATATTGAATTTTGTCAATATGTTTCATTTGCAGGTCCCGTACACCATCTAGGTCCAGATCACGGTCTCGCTCTCATTCCTTTTCTCCTATATCAGGGGCCAATGGTTCTGCCAGAGACGACAGAGAAAGGGAGGAGAGAGAGAGGAAAGAGAGCGTCGATACGCCTCTTGTCAATTCACCGTTACCTGATTTGCCACCTTACTTTCCTGCCTTGCAGGTTAATGAAATACTCTCAGATATATTACATCAATTGATTCTTTATTTTCTATGTTGTCCATTATACCTTTGTAACTAATATGAATATGTTAATATCTTTGGGGAACTGTGCATTTTTTATTATTTTTTCGTGTTTTTAATTAATTTAAAAAGCAATGGTTAGGGTAAAGTTCAAAATTTCATTAAAAAATTAACATGGTTTTATAAAATTATCCTCTTAGAGAAGACAGAGCTGGTCATAACTGAATGATAATTAAAGATCTGATTCGTTTTAGGGGTGTCGATCGGTGGAGGAGTTCCAATGCTTGAATAGGATCGAGGAGGGAACGTACGGAGTAGTGTATCGGGCTAGAGATAAGACCACAGATGAGATTGTGGCCCTTAAACGCCTTAAAATGGAAAAAGAGAAGGAAGGCTTCCCCATTACCTCCCTTCGAGAGATCAACACTTTGCTCAAGGTGACTAATTTCTCCATTTCAATGTTCAATCCATAACCGTAGGCTCTCGGCAATTCGATATCTGCCGGCCTCGTTCGCTTCAACCATTCTAATGATCCCTTTGCAAAGGCACTGGCCTTGTGATACAGTGTGCTCAATTGGAAATATTACTTAGCCTAGAGGCATGAGCGAGACAGTTGTAGAGTCGTTTTGTCGTTTGCCGTCGCCGTTATATCCGTTTATTAATATCATTGTGTATTTTTATTCCTCAGGCCCGGCACCTCTTATCTGCAAGAGAATTGTGATTGACCTCTGAACCGATCTAAAGGTTGTCCAATCTACTTCTAAGAGTGAAGGGCGGAAAACTCGTTTTGTTGCGATCTTATCTAGTCTGACCATCGATCCCCTCATCTTTTTCACATTCATTCTCTTTATGGAGATTTCCACAATCGCCTAATGAACCATACCAATTTTCAAATTGCCTCTTAAAGAAAGAGCCCGCTCTGAATGAAATTACACTCGACTTTGTTCTACTTCTATTTCTTACCTGTTTCAATTTTATTTCAGCTCTCGTGGACTTGTAGGAACTTTCAATTTTTACGATGATACATGCAGTGAAAAAATCTTTTACATTAATTTTAAATAACGTGATGAATTATCAAGTTTATTATTGTGATGTTAGATCAGAATTTTAAGTTGTACAACTTTTTATTTGTGATACTCATGGCATTTGTGTTGATCGTTTAAACACAATTATTTTGAATTGGTTTACTTCGATGCGATAAGATATAATTATTAATAACTGCTCTACAAAAACTTTTTCCGACCTCCAGTTTCTTGGTACTTTTCGATGTTGTATGTATTTAAATTAAATATTAATATTTTTAGTTCGCATACTGTATTTTATCAGATCTTTTGATACAACACTCTTTTATATCAATCAGAAAAATTATAGTAAATAATTAGATATTTGAGAAATATGCATATGTATTTTTTTCTTTTTTGCTGATTGTGTCATGTATTTTTGTTAATTCTATGTTTTGATGCATTATGTATCATTCCTATTGTATTAAATATCAATTTTATGAAGACTGAGTTACTAAGAATCAGCAGTATTTATAGAATCTGGGTACCGATGGTAATTTAATTAAATAGTGGGTGACAATGTGGTGTCACCCCTCTTTAACTGCCGATTGTTGGCATGTGGACACCTATTTGTTACAGGAATAATAATTATATCAGCCTGATGTTTTGAAATGGCGTTTCATACATGGTGACCACTTTTATACCACTCACCAATGGAACAAAACGTGGAATGAAAAAGGTATAAAGCCAGAATTAAAACTGTTCGGTCACGGTATGTATATATCTGTGAAATGTGTTTAATTCGTGAGTTTTTATATGTAAACTATAAAAGAAATAGCCACACATAGTACAACCTCGTTAATTCAAATGTTCAACATTTTTTGATATTTTGCGGAGTTATTTCTCTGTTGTACTGATTCTAAAGTTTGTTTTTCACTAAATATCATCCCAGAAACTTTTTTGGTGATTTCCTGATTTTGCATTAGTGAGGTTTCACTGTACATGATATATTTGGACTTAGTAGTTGCTGTGTTTTTTTTAGATTTACTGTTGATGTAACGTCTATTGATTGAGTCTGTATTAACTATTGATATTTTTATAACGAGGGAATTGGATTACTTTTATTTTGTATGACAAGTGAGTATAAAGAAACTGATTGGTCGGATCATGAGTCGGTTCATTGATCATAAAGTAATATATCTTGATATGCAGTTACAAAATAAGAAACTTCAAATGGTGCTTAAAGAATAAGTTGTAAATAAGTATCCATTGCACCAATGTTACAAAGTTAATACTTGATGGAATTTGGACGACTTTTAAATGGCATAGTTTGAATTTAACAAACAGCTATTTGGCCATTTGAGGTGTGGTAGGGTTAACGAAGGGCTCGGCGGTATTATGTTGCAGGGCCAGCATCCCAACATGGTGACGGTGCGCGAGATTGTGGTGGGATCCAACATGGACAAAATATTCATCGTCATGGATTACGTGGAGCACGATCTCAAAGGACTCATGGAAACCATGCGCGCCAAGAAACAAGTCTTTTTACCAGGTTTTTGATTGTTTTCTTATTTTATCATCACATTATTTTGTTATTTAATACTCGATGCTGAAAATCAACTAATTGGATTCTCATGTGTTTTCTCCAATGGAATCTGTCAGATTTTAAAGGGAATTGTTATATAAAAAAACACATTCTTTTTGCTACTTTCTATATTTTTGACCATATGAAATACAGTCCATTTCATGATCAAAATATGTAGGTGACCTAATCAATGGTGTAAATAGGTGGTCTATATCTTATATCTGATTATCTTACTATTGTCATGAAATCCAGACAGATCATGTCCTTAAAGAAGTTCTATATGATATCTTCACATTTTATTGCACAAAATTATGGTCTCATTACAGTATTTAGGAAAATATGATAAAAGTGGTGCTCCTCAATTCGTAAATAAAGGATGTTTTGACTAGTGTGTGTCGGTATTGGGCTTCCACTAGCCGAGTTGCAAGTTAGTATGTTTTATTAGAAAACGATGATATTTACGAACAAGAAGGTCATTGAAGATTTAATTAGATGAGATGATGAAGAGACAATATTATTTATTAGAGAAAATATATAATTGACACTTGTGTTGAAAATATGTACTCGAATACTAGAGACTTCTGTCATGAGATATGGTATATGCATAGAAAGGTATATGCTCATGAGATAATGAATACAGGTAAGAGGTAATATTAATACGGTATGGTAAGTATAAGTTGAAAGAACAATTGATAGTAAATTATTTTTTTGGATCCTTTGACATGTTGTTTATATACCAATGCAAACTTGACAGTGCTGTACTGTCGTTAATATTATACAAGTATTCAAATGAAATTGTGTGGTTTGAAAAAATTTAAAATGCCCTTGTTGAGGGCATCCTTGAGGATGAAAGTGTTTTGGATAAACTTTTTTTTTTAGTTATTTGGTCACATAGAGTATTTGAATCTTCTTGAAGTGTTAATTGCTTAATCAAAATATTGAGCTACATCCACAACTTTTGGTAATGTATGCGCATTTACCACAGTATAGTATAGTCTTCTAATTGCGGAGATTCATTAATTTGATTCACATTCATTCATGTATTTGAGTAGGCATATGAGCTTTGAGTCAAAAAATAACAAATATTGTAATAATTATTGTCTCGTATGCATATTAATTACAGTTGGGTTCCAATAGCATTATAGGTAACATCGAGTTCAGTAGAAAACTTAGATAATATGTCAACTGTGGAAAGGAAAAAGGATGTAGGCCACATAGAATAAATTTTACAGGACGCATGAAAAAAATTATTTAATCATTTTGAACCAATGTCAAAACATTGTATAGAAACAACCTAGAAGTGCCTGAAGATTAAAACTGGTATTTTATTTACTCTAAATGATTTTAATTTAATAAGTCATTTAAGAAAAGCCAATAAAATTGATGAGGTGGAAGCCCCTTTTCCTGGTTGCAAATTTCACAGGCCATCCTTTTTTCAAACTTAGAAGCTAAATTTAGTAACTCATCGGCATTTTGTGCTTTCATCCTTTTGATGGAACGTGTATTAAGTGGTAAACATTTAGCTTATCGAATAAAAGCTATTTTGAAAAAACCTCGAGGGTCTTTCCTTTTCACAGTTGATATGTATTAGGTTATTTTACGTGGTGTAAATATAAAATAATATTTTTTCTTTACATTAAAACAAAAAAGTACTTAATTGGCAATTTTTGTAATGTATTCGGTCACACGCAATTGAAAAAAAAGTAGAAATACACTTCCGTAGTTCTATGTGGTTTGTGACTTAAATGCTTTTTTAAATGTGGGTTTATTATGGTTATTCCAGGCGAGGTGAAATGTTTGATGCAGCAGCTGCTGCAAGCGGTGCATCATTTACATGACAACTGGATTCTTCATCGGGATCTCAAAACCAGCAATCTACTGCTCTCTCATAAAGGGATACTTAAGGTAACTGTATTAAAATGATTAGAAGAATTGCTGTCACCCTTAACTCTTTGAGGAGTATTGACATATGCACGTCTGTGCGCCTTGTCGCCTTATTTTCAAAGCCATTCTTTTAGTTTTTAATAAAATGTTTCCTTTGATATAAATACTAGATAGATATATAAATGACATGTATAAGTCATTATAATTATATCATATATTTTTAGACTACAAAAAATACGTAAACATTACGAAAAAGAATGACAAAAAAAAGCATTGAAAAATTTCATATGCTCTTTCTATAATTATTGTGATTTGTGAAGAAAAGACAGATTATCTATATTGCTATTCATGGAAACACATAAAATGTCATAAATCAGTTCAATGGGTTAAAATTTGTTCTCAAGTGCTCCTTTGATTCCAAAGTAGGAATGGCCACACATGCTAATGTTATACACATTCTTACCAGTTTGAAATAACTTTTCAGTTTATCTTGTTCATTGTTTGGAAAAACGAGAGCATTGTTTACAAATTGGCATATCTGGTTTGATTGATTTTATGATATTAGTTAAGTTGAATAGCTGTGAAAGATTTTAGTGCTAAAACGTGTGTGCATAAAAAATAACTTAAATAATGAAAGGCTTAATCAAATGTTGTTCACAAGGATAATTGTCATTCTATGGTAAAAGTGTAACCAGGACGATTTTTTTTAATGTTTTGTAAAATTCACTGCTACATATATGGCAATATTGAGAAAGTGATGATATCTTTGTTTCGGGCGAAAATAGACAAATCATAGTGACTAACGAAATGGCTTTCCATAGCATTCTCATTTTTTGTATTTGCTGTACACTTATATATATGCGACCTGAACATTTTATACCATGTTGTGGTTGTGATACGTGATGGACTGATTTGCCCGATTTGAACATTTTTTATCTAGATTTTCAGTTGTACCTATTGTTTGTCATACTTATGCAACTTTATTTTTTTAACCAAGATTTTATTTATACTCATTGAAAATCATTTCAACCATATGCAATTTTTGTTAGGTCGGGGATTTTGGTCTGGCCAGGGAATATGGGTCACCTTTGAAGTCATATACACCTGTTGTGGTAACGCTGTGGTATCGAGCTCCCGAGCTCCTATTAGGTGCCAAGACATATTCCACACCGATTGATGTATGGTCAGTCGGATGCATCTTTGCAGAGTTTATCACCATGCAAGCTCTCTTCCCAGGAAAGAGTGAAGTAGATCAACTCAATAAAATATTAAAGGTTATTATCTTTTTTTTTTTTTTTCAATTTCTTAAGTTACTTTGGTGGTCAAGTGGATAACCATGCATGTTTATGAATCATTTGGCACTGGGGTCGTAGCTTCAGCTATTGTAGCTGTACAAGATTTAACATGTTTCCTCTGTTATTTTAATGCCTCATATGGGTATCAAATGGGTTTAGCGATTGCCTGACCTGCCAATAATCTGACAATATATATCTTGACATTGTGGAGGTCCGTAGGCTTCACATGCCTCAAGAGTCATGTTCAGTCGATTGAAAACAGTGTAATTTGAATTGAATATTGATTAAGGGAATCATTGTATTAGCCTGACCAAATTCTGTTAGAGATACGTAATATTGAGCATGGAAAGGTTATCAAAGAAGTAGGTTAGTGGTTTTCTGAATGCGATTTTGAGCTACGAATCTTTAGTGATTGTTCAAAATAATTTATTTATTCAATTCTCCTATATTATTGCCAAATAAATGTTTGTCAATAATCGTGATAAATTTAACATTGCAGGATCTCGGTACACCAAACGAGACTGTGTGGCCAGGCTGGAGTGAGCTTTCGGGATCTCGTGCAGCTTGGGCAGAACAGGCGGGTGGAGGTCTTCGGGCGCGAGTAGGCCCTACCCTTGCCAACTCAGCTCTCAATCTGCTTACTTCTCTCCTCACCTATGATCCAGCGAAACGGATATCTGCCCACACTGCCCTTGGTCATGCCTTATTCAAGGTTAGTTTGTTAAAGTCTTCAGACAGATATTTTATTGCACATATTAGTGGTACCTGAAAAGAATGTCATTTTTAAGTAATAAAGTAAATATCCAAAATAAATTTTTCGTTAACTGTTCATCTGAAATATAATTTCTTTTATTAGATATACAACTTTTTCCCATCATTCCAATAACATTTTAATGCCTCTTTCATAAAATTCTGGAGGTTTTGATTTGAAATTTAATTAGAGTAATTTTTTTTATCAACTCTTGTTTTCCAAATTTTTTTTCATTTAACAAATTTGCCATTGACCTAAAAGATGAAAATCAAATAGCACAAGATAGGTGGAAGATACGTTAGTTTGAAGGCAAATTTTTTTCCATTCTAAGCTCTTAATTTTATCTTGCATAATTTTTGATTCATATGGTCGTGTACTGTCGAGCTGCAAAAAGACGTGTTTTTACCCTTATTTTTTCATTTAAGACTTTGGTGTTTGGGTTCGTTTTGGGTATCGGCTCCCGACCTCTCGACAACCACTGTTTTTCGTCTTTGATACATTATAGCACCCATTTTTCATTCCCAGTTGTCTGATAATGTCAAGGTTTCTTATTGATAATGAAATTTTTTTGGGCAGGAGCAACCATTGGCGATCGATCCAGCGATGTTCCCAACATGGCCAGCTAAGTCAGAAGGTGGACGTCGTCACCAGCACAGTCCCAAGCCGCCATCAGGGGGTGATCAGTACAAACTTCTAGGAGATGACCTGTCCGACCATGTGGGTCATGGCTTTCACATGGGTACGGCGGCTTCAGCCCGCCCCTCCTTCCACACCTCAGTGCCCGGCTTCTCGCTTAAGTTTTGAGAATTATTTGTCTTTTGTAATTTCTCATGCCAATTTTATTTTTTATAACTGTATTCATTTTGATTATATCTGAAATTCTGTAAATTATTTATCCGATTAGGAAAAATTGTAAATAATGTCTTATAAAATAGTTTATAAATATTATGTGATTTTTTATGTGAATAGAAATTTAAGCAAAAGCTCGTTTTGAATTTTTTTTATTTTCAAATTTCTTTACCTTTTAACTGCCACTCATGATCCACATGATCTTGCTCTGTATGCCAGCAGTTTTCGAGATATTAAAGCATGCAAGAAAAATGATTTGACTGACAATATTTGAGACCCACAGATGGTTGGCGTGACCTTGCATATACATATGTGCCACAGGTATGAATTTTGCGGGGTAGCTTATGAGTGTTCGTCGATTTCTTGACAGGGTTGGCTGTCTTTATATAATTATAGTTAATTCTTTGTGTTTATATAATTATAACTGAATTTTAATTTTTTTTATATTGAAAATAGATTGTTTCATTCTTACTCCAAATTAAGGCGACACTACATTACATTGCTTAATTTATCCCTTACCCGATTATGATTAGCGCATATAGTATAATCGATTGTATCAGCCCTTATGACCTCTGTGTTATTTGGGTTAAAATAATATCGAAAAACTGGGAATATTGATTTTTTTATTTTGTATTCATATTTATTGATATATGTTGACAAAACCATTTTTCAGACCTCGAATATTGTACATTTAGTAATAGAAATCGTCCCGACTCACGAGTGAGATGTTGGCATATAGGGCACGTCATTGCTCGACTCACCAGTGAGTCATTGGCGTGCATCAGGTTAAAATGAGCTATGATTTCTATTTGCCAATACATAATGAAATAATACATAATCAAGTTGATTTCGTACCTGAGTGATATTAACAGTTCAGTTGAAACTCATTCCTCATCATTAATCAATAGACTGGTAGATAGGTCTACTTATGTGTCATATTTGAATTGCTCTGATGACTGCTATCAGTTATCTGTAATTGCGATAGGCTGTTGGGAGCTATTTTCTAATCAGCATAAATGATACAAAATATTGAGCTTACCGATAAAGTCAGCTATCTTTGGGATTGTCCTGGACAATCGTTCAAAGTTTAATCAACTGTTCTTGTTGGCCAGTTGCCAGTTTGACTGTTCACTAGATCATCTGTTGAAATGATAACTATAAAATTCCATATTCTTCTCTGTAAGTGCGGTCTGGGCAAAATACTCTTTATCCAAATTACAAAATATCTAGAAAGTTCTGTGTATTTTAATTTTAAATTATTGTATTCATAATTTTATAAAGAGATATTTTTTTCGATTTCTTCCATTTGATTTCTTTTGAAATTTTGGTTCCTGTATTTTGTGAAAAAATAGTGGCCAATTTTGTCTATGGTTGAAGAACTGAAGAAAAGAAGAAACCATAACCGGTCTAGTAAATAATTTTGTACAAGTGTGTTCTTTCTTAAGTTCAGTACAGTCTTCACAACACACTACAATAAAATGATCAGAGATGTTATACTTTTTATTCTGAATAAATTGGAAAGTTACAGTACCACTTTTGTGTAATCATTTTTGAATATTTATTTATAATACTTGATTATTTTCACACGTAATATTATATTTTATTGCGTTCAATGAAGAATGTGTTTGTTCAAAGTTTCGAGTGCCCTTAATTTATTGTTTCCATTTCTATCCACAGTTTTATGTATATATATTAATTTATTCCAATGGATAATTTCAAGACTTCATTATGGTAGCAGTCAATGTCTAATAATTTGATCACTCTTGATTCTTGTACTTAATTATTTACATTCAAAAGTCATGCAGTCAATCGATTAGTATCGTGAAATTTTTATTGCGTTGAGATAAGTTGCACACCCAGATATTTTTCATTGTACCTTATGATGGAAGCAAAAAAATTACTATTCAATACAGATGTATAAATCCGGTAGAAGTTGTGAAAAATTCTGATCATAAATGAGTGATAGTAAAATGATGCTATATTTGTGCGCATAGTTACAATACATTTGGATTTGAACTCAGTGTCGTTTGAAAATCTCTAACGGAGTATTCTCTACCATAGGAATAAAATTTGGGTGTTAAAAATGTCTTACATACTATGTACACATGGCTAGAGTGAAATATTTGGCGTCCGCTTTATGTGGTGTGGCTGTGTGCAAATACCACAGCTAAGGGAGGAGAATCATAAGTTAACCTGCATCTAACGTGGGGTTAAGCATTATAAACTACATAATCACACCTTTAATAGCCTACCTTGTAAAGCAGCATGCATTTTAAAAGAAGAGCTGATTTTTACAGCCGTAGAAAATGAAGCCATTGAAGTTAAAATCATTCTATTATCAAAATTATGCTTCAATCGTTAAAATAATATGATGTTATATTGTATTCTATTTTATTATCCCAGACTTGAAAAATAGAGGGCGCATGGTATTGGTTTTGTGGATCTTGATACTTGACGTGATATATAGAAGATGGGTGGGTACTGTTTGTTAAAAGTCACCAGCTGAGTTTATGTTGTTAGCAGATGATTTAGTAAGTCATCAAATCAGGTCACCCAGAAAAATGAGTCCACTGAAGTAATTTCAAATCCAAAAATACATTAATGTTATTGTGAAATGTTAATCACTTGAAATCACTTATGGCAGTCGTAACATTATTAATTGCTATAACTCAAATATAAATTAACCTATTGTTTGTACTTGAATCAATACTATTTTATACTATTATTATTTTACACGACTTCTTCAATTCTTCTTCAAGAGATCTTGTTTTCAGACATCCACAAATAAAAATAAGTATTGCAAGAAGGTCAATCATTGAGTACCTGCAAATTTATTGTATTTCTGTTTTCGGTCAGGTGTCTGAAGTTTCACAGGAATATTCAATAAAAAAATTAACATTTGTTTATTTGACTTAGAGGTGATAGTGATAACTTGTCTGTTTAAATGAATAATTTTAATATGTAATGAATATAATCTTGAATTATGTATATAATAGTATTAAATATTTTTGTATAAGCCGCCATTGCATTACGACCTGTTATTGTAAATAGGAATATTTATTTCCATTTTGTGGAAAGTTGTATTGTTTTGAAAATAAAAACATATTTTTAAGAATCTATAGATCTTTATTGGCCCTTGTGTTATTTAAAAACCTTTTTACAGAATATTTCCTCAATTTGCAAATAATATGAATTCTCTAAAGAGTATTTAGCGGATTACTTTCATTCGTCCATTATATTAGCGAACTCTTAGCCAGATACATTTTGTGGACTTGTATATGTAATTCATAATTGTTATTTTCCATGAATTTATATTTCAGCAATTGCGTTCTGTAGAGAACATCAATGATAGTAGCTTTGCGAATAATAACACCAAAGCTTCAACGCCTGCATTTTTTAAAAGGACAACCCAGGGATGGCACTAATTATTTTCTGAAAATTATATCGAGGATAGCAAAACATCTGAATAGTAATATAATTTTAAAAAGATAGCTGAAAAAGTTTATTTGTTAAAATCATAATAAATATTTACACTTGAGCTATAGAATGAAATTGCTCACTTGGTTCACAAATTCTGTAGCTACATTTTTTTAGTAAGCAATATTAAATCATAATATCGAAGACATTGATTTACTGAGGTTTCCCCATTAACCATTTCAATATTAGAAACAATCCATTTGATGCATGATATAGTTGTAACCGTATGTTTAGGTAAGAAGCAATTTATATGTCAGAAAAGTGATAAAATTAGAAGTAAAAGTGTGGTGGATTTTAATATCTTTAGGTGTTACTTATATGCATACAAGATCCTTGATCATAAAATAATAAATTGAGTTATAAATAAAGCTTTCCAATCCTTTTTTTAAATATTTGAATGCTTGGCTACAATTTGGAATGAATTTATTAATAGGTTAATTGTGGAAGAAAAAATTTAGATGTTCATTTATTTTTGGAAGTGTTGATTGAAAATACTGATAAAATGAATGGTTATATTGGTACTCCATTTAAGGAGTGGTTAAAAATCAGCCAAAAGTTGTGTTGTGTTTGTAAAGTAGTACAGAAGATTCCCTTGAATTTCTATTTTAAATAGTGATACATTGTTGAAATTGGTAAACAACGATTTTTAGTTCGATGGAAACTCTCGGCTAGATGTTTGGTTATTCATATGCATAATGGTAAGATAATATTTAATCTGTTATTAAAAACAACATCTTCTCTCTAAGATCCTGTGGCTATTTAGTTTTTTATGAAGACAACATTAAAAAGCAAATAATTTTGTATGGCTTCTTTTGAATCATGATATAACTGCAAAATTCCATAAAAAAGCCTTAAAGTGAACACTCGATATAATGCAGACATATAGGTTATATAATTATACAAAAAAATTGATAATTTGAAGATCATGATTGGTGTAAGTCTGCTCAGTAATTCCAACGATTAACGTCCTACGTCAGACATACCCTTGGGTAAGGAGAGTAGAGAGTTGATGATATCGGAGTTTCTTTTGTTGGTGTGCAGGGATCTTGGTAGTGTTGGTCCACCGCCTTCACTCAGATAATTTTGAAGCAGTCCGTATAACTCTAAGGCGGCCTGGAATGAAAATGTAGGTAAAGCAGGATGTTGCATTGTAATATAATTTGAATTACAGTTTAGACATATACGATTTGTTAATATTCTTATGAAGAAAAAATATGCATGTATACGAGTGGCTGCCGCAACATGCGGTTGGTTCAGAAAGGGTATGTAGCGGCTTTAACTTAATTGGAAAACAAATAAGAATAATTAATTTAAGACGATGACGTCGATCAGATTTAAAACGGCAGGGTTATAGCTAAAATGGGAAAAGAGTATAAGTATAAGTGAAAACAAATGTTTGCATCAAATTTTGAGGATATGGTGGAGTGGCTACGTTAGAAATGCGGAGATAAGAAAATAGACGTTACAGCAAATCGTTATTATAAGAGCGAAGTTGTAACGGTGAACCCGGCATGTTCACGTGCTGTAAATGTCACCGAAGTCTGAACTTGACTAGTCAGGGCCATGTTATAGATTTTCTGTCCTTAAAATGTCTCCTCTCTTGCGCGCTGAAAATCTGATTTCTTTTTAAAGTTTCACGCCTATTTTTTTTCCCACTATAATTACGCCCCTGCATGATTCCTGCGTTTGGAACATTTCAATTGATTTTCGCAACTTTTGCCGCCCCTTATATGATGCCGCCTAATGCAACCGCGTCTCTGCTTCATATCACGCCACGGCCCTGCTTGACCTGCACATTCTTCAAGCTAACTAGATTTCGACATCTTAGAAGGTGACTAAATGCGAAACATAATGTATTCGGCGATGTACTTGTACGAACTAGAAAGATTCGAAAGTACTGGCTGGCGATAGAGATTCGTAGAGGCAACGTATGGTATCCACATGCTCCACTTATATAGGGTATATGGAAGAAATATAGAAGAATATTGTGTTATTGTGATACACACAAATGGAAATTAAATTTTATTATTACAAGATTTGAATACACATCAGCGTGTCGTCTTAACAGCTATTAACACGAAGCAGTTGTTAGCCACTCAGACATTTCAGTAAGTTCATGGATCTAGATACGCAATTGAAACGTGTGGATTTGAACCTATTGATGGAATTCAATCCACGATGCATCTGATATATTGTAGATAACCTATAAATTACCTTGTATAGGGCCAATACAATATATTGTTGAGAATATTTTTTTGAATTGTCTTCTTAAATACCTCCTACTATATTATACTATACTCTTCATCTGCGTTTTCTTTTAAATATTCGCAAGCGTTCACAAAGTGGCGTAGCTACATATTCAGCGCCCCGGAGCAAAATCAGTGCGCCCCCTTGTTTCTCGGAAGAGTTTTGCCAAAAATTGTTTTCTATCTACTCCTATTTCGGCTTAAAATCTTACTTAGTAGCAATTTATTTAAAATTCAAGACATTTCAACGATAAGATATTCAATTTAATAAAAGATATAATAAAACGAATTATAATTCTTTAAGTAGGTAGTACCAACTATGTGGAAAACGTATTGAAAAAAACTACTCATACATGTTCCGCATAAAAAAATTATTACTATCAACAAAATTGTTATTTCTCGCTTTTTTATACTAAAGTTTTCACCGTTTCTATTTCATGATTCGTGCGCCTGAATCAGTTCGCCAACTGCTCTGTGGTAGCTACGCCACAGCGTTAAGATGTTTTATAACACATTGTTATTCATAATGTTTGCACTTATCAGCATAGTAATTTCCATTAATTTATTTTATGGTAAAACGACATGCACGATAAAAGTACAAGTAGATTACAAAGTTTATCGTTATGTATGAATCTAATTATTGGAAATATATAATGATTTTTATAAACAACTCGCAGATTTTATCGTGAAAATATACAATGTAAAATTTAGATTACTAAAAAAACTTTTATTTTGCGAATTCGAAGTTTTGTTATTTTTATTGATACTGTTAATTTTTTTTTACCTCTCTATCGATGTATTGCTGTGACCATTCTGCGGGAGCTGCTGAAGCAAACGAGGTTCTTTGACACAGCAACAAGGCAACCAAAATGCTTCCCAGTACACCCCACATCTTTAAACAAAACACAATTAGGAAAATTGAAATGACAATATAGAAGTTTGAATTAAACCACAAAATAAAGACCTTTATATGAGTATTTTCCGGAACTATCAGCTATCACTAGTAATGAAATTAGATTACCAAAACGAGGAGAACGACTGAGGAAGTACTGTAGAGATTGAGGCTTTATATCTTCCCTGTATTTGATTAGTGTCCCACGCAGGCATCGATTAAGAGACGTTTTATAGGCTATTCGAGAAGGGGTAGGGGTGATAAAGCCGCTCCGGAGGGGAATGAAATATATAATTTTATTTCAGTAAACATTCGCAGATTTTCATGACAGCCTCGGGATTAATAATAATTCTATTTATGTTATACATCAAAACCAATTTCATAATATCGTAACTATTGATACTCGTACGTGATGAGAGATGCAATATTTTTATAATAGTGATGTGTAGATGATCGATTATATTTGATATCACATTAAATGATATGGTTAAATACACTTTTGGGTATTAAAATATAATATTTTGTCGACTGTGAAACTAAATATGTTGCCACGGAAAAAGATTGCTTTGACACGATGGTATAGTAAGAATAAGAGATTATATGTGATCTTATAATAACTATTTATAATAATTGTTTTTTTTTTAAACATTATCATAACCGGAAATGAAGGATAATGATGAAATGTGATTGAAAGAAAAACGTCGCCATAGACCGCGGGGTCGAGCTCATATTAAGCCCTAGTTAAAATGCTTTTATTATTTATTTAATCAATTTTTTTTTATTTAAAAACGGGCCTTAAAACAAATTAATTTGTAGTATAAGTGAGATTCAGTCGGTATTTAATTATAAGAAGGCGAATACCAAAATCTATAGTTATTGTATTAAAACAAATGTTGAACAACAACGCGTAAACGGAATACTGAGCTTCAAAATCTCGTAGGATGACGTAGTACAAACTCATTGATAAGTTAGATTGTTTAATGGTCTGAAAATAACTAAGCTTATATAAATAATGCGAAGAAAAAATGTACTCATGGCGGATTGTATAACGTTTCAGATTTCCTCAAATCGATATGTCATTTGCAGATAAGGTACACACGGTAAAAATGCAGTGGTGGCTAAGTGACTTGATAGTCTAAAATATATTTTTAAATAAATATTATCCTATATTAATTAGTTAAATATTAATTATATTTATATATTGCGCTATGTAAAAGTATCCATCCGCTCTGCACCAATTCGCTATATGGTCAGGTTCACATGCCAACAATTCGATACGACATTTTCATGGATGGAGGTTTTTCAAGTACAAGATAGCATTTCAAACGGCGACAGTTCAATACGATTTTTAACGTAGACATCGATTTTCGTTATTTCAAGAGAGCCAGTTAATTTAGTACTATATCGGTATTCTAGAATGCGCAAGCTGGGATCTGGGTTAATCATCTACTGAAGACGGATTCTTGAGTGATATGATAATATGAACGCTGGATTATTAAAATATGGGCTACATTCAATTCGTATCAAAATTAATTTTAGCCATTAGTGGAGTTGTATGTATCCCAATCCGATGTGTTGATTGTATTTGGTTGATTTTTGATGACTAATATTTTTTTAAAAGTGGAAAACTTAAAAATTATTATTATCACAATATTGTTTTTAATACCACCGAAATAAGAGGTTAAAAGAATTAAGTTCTTAGGTATTTTTTACGCCAAAACTGATATATTATTGTTCTGTAAGTGGGTTGGAAAATTACTGTTTGCGAATTATATTTGGAAACAGTAAACAAATTGTATTGATTCCGTTGAATTCTTAGATTTTTCTGGCGACCATTTTGCGCTTGCGGTAAGTTTATGGTGTTTTGAATCGCAAGATATCGTAATCGAATCCCCGGATAGTTTAAAATCTTAAATATTATAAAATCGAGAAAATCCATATGCTTATCAGTGATCATTTACCATAAAATATGATTATTGTTATAAAAATAAACAACAGTAGTATCTTGTGGATATAATATATTAAATGTATTGTATTTATTATATTACATTGTCGACAGTTAAAACTCTACGCCACTGATAAATGCAGTAATAATATTAACAAAACCCCAGTAATGTATTTCTCTTGAAATAGATGTCTTATGGCTTGAAAACCGACTTACGTATTTCACGTTTTCCTGTCCAGATAAAAATTCTTCAAATCTTTATTGAATGGTCCAGGCCTAAATGTAATCTATCTGGTAGTATCTACGTAGTTTATCCATGGTAATGCGTAATTATTGGAATGCACGTTGGATTATTTTCTCTAAGAATCTTCACGTTTTGTTATATTTGTTCTTAGGCACGATACAGTTTATTATTTGTGTAATTTTGTATGACAACAAATATGAATAATACAGTGGTTCAAAGTGGCAACTGTAATGTGTCCACAATATGTGGTGTATTTTTTATGTGTTATGTATATAGTTGTACATTTTAAATAAGACGGATTATTCAATTCCACCTCATTTACAATATATGATAATTATTTTAGCAAAGATTTAGCTTCCTCTAGTTTTTTCTATACAATTTGCTTTGTGTTGTAGATGAGGTTATATTTTATTATATATTGAGTGTATAGTATATTATACTTCACTTGATCTAACAATATTTTTAAAACCTTTCGTTATTAGTATTTCGAAAATTTTAACCTTAGGAGCTGACTGTCTTTTAAACTATTTTTTTGGTTTCTTCCGTACTGTTGGGTCATTTTCAGGCATTATAAATATTTTGAAAAGTATTTTCGTGAAATAAAATAAAAATACTCAATGATTTTGCGCAAATTATCAATTTTTCTATGGATATAATACCGCTAGAGACAGCTTAGTACTAGTCGTTAGTACTTAGTCGTTTAAGTTATTTTAAAATCCGTAAAATAAAACGGTGTTGACTAACTTTTCGGAATATTCCTTTAAATCCCAAATACATACACGATAATTATTATATTAGAAACAATTATTTAACTGCAGATGTTTTTTATAACTTTTATTACGCTGAATGTTTCGAATTGCATGTCGAATGTGCCGATCGATGGTCATTCGCACCCAGTTTTGTACCAGATTCATTGAGCTGCAGGTGTAGACCGGTGGATTGTCTGGGTGTGTCTGTTGCAATTTTACTTGTGTAATCAGTTTAAAATTAGGGGCGTGAGTTTATAATTTAATTATAATAAATTTTCCCAATTTGTCAAGTAGAATAATTATAAAAAAACTAATAATAAAATTATATAACTACAACGCTGCCATTTTGGTACGTTTTGGAAGTCATTTTTATTCTAAACATTCAAATTCAAATGACCAGGACGAAAATAAGACGTACCTACTTATTTGCGGCTGGTACATATATTCTTCGTTGATTTCACGATAAGATTCCTGCAGTCACAATTTTTAGATATTTAAAATCCCATTTACATTCTTACCCACGTTCTGCAGCCGCGTAGCACCTAACTACATACTCAGTAAAATAAATCTTCACTATATTATTTACATGTATGTTATGTTATGATTGGTATGCTTTTCGTTGTAATTAATAAAATAAATAGAGTCAAAATATATTCCACACAGATGCATATGTAAAAATAACATAATATGTGTGATTAAAGCAAAACAACATTTTACCTGCTATTTTTGAATTGATTTTAAACTTAAAATTTGTAAGTTTGTATGTGGATGCTTCATTATATTTCGAGTGTTATATTTTAGTATCTTTAAGAAGTATGTATAATATACGAACGATTGTATTTATTGAGATTATTGTTGTATACATATAAATTCACGTGGTTTGGTTATTTGATATGATCACGTTTGTGAATTGCTTATTAAAATGAAATAGTACGAAAGTAATAAATTATTGGCATATCTGTGAAGAATCGCAAAATGCATACATACTCAAAGCCATCGGAAACGGTTATCAAATACGAATGACGTTAATTGAGTAACCTCTAATAATATTATATAAGTCTTCCATCTTACGAGAGTGCTCTATGTTAAAGTATAGCTGTTTATGATTTGATTTTTCCTTTGATAACTGTAGACCTTTCAAGGTCATATTAAACTGATAGCTATACATTTAGCGTGTCCAGGGCTTGTTCTCGTTTCTTCATTTGATAACAGTGCACATTTGAAGGTCATACTGGAATTATAGCTGTACATTTAGATTTTTGATCAGTTAAAAAAGATGTGTTCCCTGTCATACTTCTTATTTTTATCTCAGAACCCAATAGTTTTGTCAGTAAAAGATGATGAACCACTCTATTTTAAAAATGAGTTTCTATAAAACAAACATAGGTTTCGACTAGCATTAGGCTCATTCATTTTTGAGGTCTAAAAAACATATGTGGAGCGTCTACCGTTGTAAGAAAAAGAAAAATTGAATAAGGCTTCTGAATTATTACTCAAGTTGAATAACACAGTGACAAATCTAAAATTAGAACTACACCACTGATGGTGCTCATGTAAAATGAGAAAAGGATGGAATCTCATTGAAAATTGGTTGGGATCACGAAGAGATGATGTCTGTTTGCATAACAAGCGATGCGCTTTTTAGGGTTGGACACTGCATATTTTTCTCCGCAGGTAGTCCAAGAGTAATTCATTGCAACGAGGGCAATAAAAAGAAAATTCAAACAAAATTTTAGTCGCAGTGGTTGCAAGACATAATATATTTATATTATAATTGATTATTGTGCATTACAGAGTCACGTAAAGATTAATAATAATATCTAAAAGCATATATAATTTATACATGCTTTAAGTTATTATTATTTTTAAACCATATTCGCTCTCAAAGTGGAGCATATGGATCTACACAGTAGGAATATGTCTGCAGCGAGTATATGGATCTCCGCAACGTGTAGACATGTCTTGATAGATTATTTTTTACAACAATTGCTGAACCCAAAGTCCAAATGCAGGAATCAAGCCCACAGTCCCCAGATTGCTAGGTTAATTATTTTTGCTTCTTCAAATTATTTTTGCTTCTTCTTTCATATTCAGTTCCTAAATCGAGTTAATCATTCTATGACGCCTCTAAAAATCTCTATTGTTTGTCGAAATTTTACCATCCTACCAGCCATTAGAATTGAACAGCTCGGCTGAACACATTTTGTAGAATTATAGTATTTAAAGACCTTACAGGATGCTTAAGTCAGCTTTAATAATAAGAATATAAAAATGTGTGTTAAATAAATACTAATTTGGATACAAATAATTTGAGCGATACTAAACACCGTAAGCAAACAAAAAATACTGCATGTGTTTTGATATAAAATAAATATTTATAAATAACCATGTCAGCTCCTCCGAAATTGGAGCATATTGATCTACAGGGTGTGAAGATCCTCTCACTCTTAACTCCAGAAATTGTGTATATGGATCTACGCAATGTGAAAATATATGTCTTGACAGATTATTAAAATATTCTATGGCGATCGTCTAATGAAAAAGTCACATAACAATCATACTAATAAACAGTTTGTGATGTTTCAACTTGCAAGGTTGGCTAACATCAAACTTCGGTAAAAATAACGCTTGTTTTAAGATTGTTTACTAATCTTTTTATTATATATGCTTATGCGTTATAAATCTTTGTAGTCTCTGAGTGAATTAGTGAATTATAGCCAATATTTTCTAAAGATTTCACAAAAAAACCATCATCATAGTATCTTTGTACGAGTGAGTTACTTTTCAGGGTAATATTAAATAAAATAAAATGTTTGCAATGCATTATCTGTAATGTTACTTGAGTCAAGACCCTGACAAATTATTTTTTAATCTTTCATCTTACATTTCAGAGTGCGTTGATCGTTCTACACAAATTTTATATATCGACTGTATAAAGGAAAAAAAGGATGTAGCCCTCAGTTTTTTTAAAACAACTTTTTTTTAGTAATTATAGTGTATATACAACTTAATACACGTTCTATTAAGAGTATGTAAGCTGCAAATACCGAATGTCTAAATAATTTAGAATTTATGTTTGCAAATATCGAATCTTAGAATTGAAGTTTAGTTTAGCCTGTGAAATTTGCGACCAGGAAAAGGAATCCTACCATTTTTTTTTCTTAAATGAATATACTGTCTCCCCGGTAGCGTAGTTTGTACTGCGCGCCTAGCAAACCGAAGAATGCGGGTTCGATTTCCCATCTGTCGAATTTAAAAAATCTAAAAATGCAGGCTTAAATTCCTATTGGGTCGAGTAGTTGTCTGACAAAAAATTTCCGTGAAAATTAATCTGTCGAGAAGTCTTCACATTGCGGAGATCCATATATTCACACTGTGTATATACATATGCTTCACTTTGGGAGTGGACATGGTGTATAATAAATAAATTAATATAAGATTGCATAAATAAAACACTAGTTTTAGTCTTCGTGAACTTCATGTTACACTACAATCTTGTATCTATAATATTTAATATTTTGAGGTTAGCCTAAAACCGTTAAATGTATTCTTTGTGCTTCCTGTAAATTTTGTTCTGTGTGGGTTATGTTCTTTTTCATTTCTACAGTCGATATAATATAATTGAAAACAGCGCCTTCTGAATAGATTATGCGAGCGCCATAGTCAACACTCAACAACTGACATTTACATTAAGTCAGCCTCATTTTTTTGCTTAAAATATTATTTCTTTTTTTCATAATTCGTTAGGTCATTTCTCTCGTTCTCTGTATGGGAGAGAAACGGGTACGTTCAACTGTTCTGTAATAATATTATTATTCATTGAATGACGCATTAGGCGTTTAAAGATTTTTGAGTGACATCTATTATATTTACATAATTATTACAAACATATTTAATTTGTCACAGTATTCAGTTTTGACGTTGATGATTGGGAAGTCCAATATCTGTATGAAACAACGAAGATATTTTGGTTTCCTCAAAAATAGTTTCAATATCGTATCTATGATGTATTTTATTACAAATGAGAGGCTTAGAATTTTAATTCACGAATCACTTTTGACACAATCGTGACTGCAAAATTTGTATCGTTTATTACAATTTAATACCAACAATTTTTTAAGCCCAATTCAGAGTGTGTTATATTTCATATTCAACTTCTTTTTCCATATTTTCATTTTTTGTGTCGCATATCACCTCTGTAGCTATATGTGACATTTCCAGGATTCTTCGTCACAGGCCTCTTGTTTTATATCCTCTGATTTCATGCCAGGATTCTTTAACTCCGCCGAGTACGTTAAGTTGGAAAAGTAAAACGTGGCACGTAATAGAAAATCATCGATTATGAAAAAAAAAATAGACCTAATCCACACAGAATATAGTTTACAAAAGGCACAAAAACGTCAACTGAATGATTTTGGGTCAAAGTCAAAACAATAAATAGACTCAACTTTGAAGTGTACGAAGACTTAAGCTGGAGTTTTATCTGTTGGTTATTTAAGGAAACCAAAACGATTGATGTAGTGGAAGTTCATTTTCCTTTGGAAATTTTTCCTTTCGTCGAAAAATTCCTTACGGCGAAAAATCAAGTCAAGTTGTTCGTTCATTTGTCAAGTTATCCTTTTTTTTAACATAAAAAAGCTAAATTTAGAAATTAACTTGGCATTTGGAGTTGATACCTTTTTGATAGAACAGGTTGTATATATTACGATCATCGAAGAAAATCTATTTTGAAATAAACTGAGGATTACGTTTTCTTCCTTTCCACAGTCGATTTGAAGGTTAAAAAATTCAAACAATTTTGTATGTAATGCTATAAAAAAGGACGAAAATTTGCGATATACATCAAATAGATGGTGAAAGATAATATTTCAGACCAATATTATTGATTTTATGAAATAGTAAAGTATAAAAAAATATGACTAATTAAAATTTTGAGAAGTACATACATGATGATAATTGAAATAGTTTAAAAGAAAACAATCACCATTTCACGTGAAAAAAAGACGGGAAACGTACAAAAAATCAATTTGTTCGCCGAATTAATTATTATGGGGATATGTTTGCGGTCATTAAAAAATATACCAATACAATGCATGTTGGTTTGAAATTTATTCTTTAATTAAATGTAGAAAATTGATATACATGTTAAAAATGTGACACTATTGGTGGATATAAGCACATTTGAAATAAATGAGGGTGCTTGCATCATTCATGTTTGCGAAAAAGCTTAGCGACCGATGTTGTAAACTGCGTCTTGAAAATATTTTTTGTATTATTTTATTTATAGGGCGAGTCGTAAAAAAACAATTTCTTTATATGCGAAGGGCCCTTTTCATCCCTGGATAATATACATGATAATATCATATTGTTGAGAGATGTCGTTTAGTGTTGGTTAATGGTGGGCAATTAAGTAGTAAAGAGCTACGAAATTTCAACGAGAATGTAGCAATAATAAATCGTAATGCTCCATTTTAAGTGATGGTAAATATTGACGGTCCATTTATGGTGGTGAAGGGATAGGGATAATTTGGAACAACAACTTCCCGTCGTTCAATTCTTTTCAAATTAATACAAAGTAGAGTGATCGATCAAGATGTATTCATTAATAAAGATCAGAAATGGCAAATATATTAGTTTTTTTGATATTTTTAAAATTCAAAATTTTATTTGTAATAAACCAATCCTCATTTCTTAGTATCGACGTCTTCAAATATTGAAATATAATCATGCTTTTATGACGTATTTTTATTTATTTATCATCTCAATTTTAAAAACAGATGAATATCGGAAAGTATTGTTCAGAATGATTTTTTATTTTATGGTGATTATTATTGTCAACTTAACATCGTTTCTATTGACGTCATACCATTATTAGCATATAGAGTTTATTGTCAAAGAAGGTAATATATCAAGTTTTCTATTAGTCATATTTGGGGACGTTATTTTTTCTCTTTTGTCAATTCCTGTTTGATTGTCTCTAAAAGTTATTTCGGGTCCAATGGAATGATAGAAAGACTGTGTCGTGTATGTTATGTATTAAAAAGTAAGGTATCTTCTATAGGCTGTAGCCAACTAAAGATTTTATTATCTTTAAGCGTTCTCCACCAAATTTGCCAATTGTTTTGTTTTAAATCTTCAGTCCAATAATTATTGAGTCTAATTTAGATTTTTACTACGTATTTATCAAAACTAAATAAAACTACTAACTAACTAAAATAAGCTAAATAAAAAAATATACACTATGATATTTCCTTTTTTTATAATAAACAGCAATTTGCAAAATATTTCATTTGCAAGTGATATTTCTGATACTTTGGAATAATTTAGAATTATTACAGTCCATCCCGCATTTTTTCCAGTCTATTTTATACTATTTTTCACATTGAAATATTTTTCAGTATCTCATATATTAGAGATATATTTAATTTTAAATGAATTTATTGTGAAATACGTCTCTTAGGATCGATGAGAAATTGTCATTGTTAAACAATCGAGCATTGCGAATTATTTATCTTCAGTAATATTGACATTGGAAATATATAAAAACGTTAAAAATAAACTGAAGGAAAAAGTAAAAAGTTTATATCTTATGTATTAAATTGTCTCATCGGCACTGTCATCTCATCATAAGCTGGTGTGCACGTCTCGTATCCGGGGAATGCGGGTTCGATTACTACATCTGCATAATTTTTCTGCATTTTCGGATTTAAAAAAAATCGGGATATTCATTCGGTTGAGAAATTGTCTGACAGCTGATTATCGTAAAAATAATCTGGCAATACATGTCTTCACATTGCAGAGATGCATATACATACACCAAATTTGAAGTGGACATCGGATTTCGGACCGAACATGGTAAAAAATATATACCAAACAGTGTAGAAAAAACTCAAGTCTGGTAATAATAATAAATATTAGACAATCTTCGACTGCACAATTATTATAAATAATTATTGTAAAATAATATATCAATCCA
Organism: Rhyacophila evoluta; assembly: GCA_022683975.1. Taxonomy (NCBI): domain Eukaryota; kingdom Metazoa; phylum Arthropoda; class Insecta; order Trichoptera; family Rhyacophilidae; genus Rhyacophila; species Rhyacophila evoluta. The sequence continues at coordinate 24,651 of JAGVSQ010000249.1, forward strand.
TTATAAGGTTTTCTGCATATTTAAAAAGGTTGTGTTAAAAGCTAATTATTATTATCAAAAAGGTATTAGATTAAATATAATCTAAGCCTGAATCATCATTAGCACCTTGTAAAATAGCAAAAATCAGAATATAGCAGCCAATTTAATTGTCCACTGTATATTTAGATGGTAGAAATATCTCATAAATATTATATTTTGTACAATTTATTACAGTTTGCCTGCGACATCACAAAAATATGTTTGACAGTTTGTCCAAATTGAGATCACTAATAACATAGCCATACAAACAAAGGCCGATCGGTCAGTGGTTTTATTACTTTAGAGAGAAGATGTTTCGCGAATAAACTATGCAAATTACATGTTTTCCCATCAATCTTCGACGCCCAAAAACAAAATACAAAAATACAGAAAACAAAATACAAATATCGATCATTCGCGTATATAACGTTCGCGAAGATATCAGATAAATTCTGTAAATTAATGCAGAATGATTCTAAAAATCGTTCGACTGGTATGTGAAATAAATTATAAACTATTTTGGCGAGCCATTTGCGAGTTGACCTGGAAGACCGGTCCTCATTTTACAAATATTCTCTAATTTGCAAAAAAGAAAAAAACAGTTCCGCGGACTGGTTTGTGGCATACTAAAACATTTTATTTACAACTTTGTAATGATATATGCGAATTCTCCAATTAACACCTATGCGTGTGACTTAAGTATCAATAAGAAATCATTATTGCACAGTTTATTGCGTGAATTATATGTAGATTCACTGCTAGATGAAGATCGCTTTCAGCAACCACCTGTTTTGGTGTTTCGGAAAGATGAAACGTAACGCGTGATATAAGGTTTTCATCATATTGTGAAATATTTGAATATTATTATTGAACGAAATTAGTAAATTGTTATCGATACTTTATGTTAGGCTGTCAAATCAACCAGAAGCACTCCGATTTAATGAAGTACTTTGGTTTTTAATAAAATATGAAATTTGTATCAATCTTTCATGATAAGCGACATAAGATTTTTTCCCCTGTTGGTAACTCTCCTTCTGACTTCTAGACAGCTGATTTGTCCCCTTTTGTTACATGGGTAAAATTATGTATTATATTCATATAATATAAGTAAAATTTTGTTTTTTTGGTGAATTTTGAAATTACCTGAATAATTTGCAGAACGCTGATGCCGTTTCATGATTGACTCTTGTCTGGCAAAGTGGCTGTAAGTTTTTATAGTATGGTTTATCATGCACAAATCGTGCGTGTGTAATTAATGAAATTCGTCTAATACAGTAGTTTGTATCAATTTCCAGGGGTCCGTGGTAACTTAAAATTAATTTGGGGTTTCGCGGGCAACGTCGGGGGTCCGTGAAAGGTTTACACTATCAGGCTAAAACAAAAAAACGAGAGATCATAATTTAGTGAAGTAACTTGACTAATTTTTTAAATGTATAAGAAATAATATTTCGGGGCCGCAAGTTATTGTTGTTTAACGCTCCACTCCACGTCTACGCACCCCTGAGCACAAACAAGTTTGGGAGTTACTGGTGTAATACGATATTAACTTATTTGATTTACTCAAAGAAAATTCTTATATGATTAATAATACGAGCGAAAAAACAGTTAGGGTTCTTTTAATATAAATCTATATTTTCCAAGAAAAGATCAGAAAAAAATATAACTGTATTAAACATGCAAATGATCACAATTTATGTGTTAATTTATCTCGAAATTTGTGGCTTTGAGCCACTCTGGTTGTTTTAAATCTGACTTTAGTGCATTCTATAATATGAGGACTTCTCCACATTTGCTTTTGAATGATTGAGGATTTGTTTTTTTCTTTTTGAATACAATATTTATACGATGGTGTGAGTACGAATTTTATTTTTGTACACGTCAATATCCCTATCGAGTACTAGTTGTGCTTGTGTGTATAGCTCGCGTGTTTTTGGGTAGTAATCTATGAAGTTGAAGTATGTTGCAATAGTGAAACAAATTTTCATTTATTTAGATATAAAATAAAATTTCTTTGTCAAAAGGCTAAGGCTAGAGCTACGATAGCAGAGCGGCAGCAGCAGAGCGTCTGCATAGAGATGCAAAATAGCCATGAATAGGTGAGTAAGCAAGTGAAGAAATTCGGCAACGCGACAACACGGTATCGTCACAAAAACTTGCCCACTTACTCACTCACCTTTTTATAGTTATTTTGCATCTCTGCTGCCGACGCTTTGCTGCTGTTATTATGCCGCCGTGACATCTATCGTAGCCTCAGCCAAATAAATAACTGAGTCGGATTGAAATGGAGTTTCACAAAACCCTAGTAAAACCATCACAGGCCAATCTATTTGGATATATTTAAATGATATAGCAAAAATTCTGTGTTCATTTTCATAAAGTCGATTGTCATAACTTATAACAAATACTCCAAGAAGAGTAAAATTTTAATGTAGCTATTCTTAAAATATAGATTTTTTATATCATTATACATTTTAGACAATCTTTTTGAAATGATAATATTCAAATACAAACTTGTTACACTCGACTAATAGCAACTGATGCGACAATCGATAGATGCGCACACGATTCACACCTGCTATTAGTCGACAATATCGATATCGACTTGCGACCTACTTTGTACGAAAGAAATGTCCGGGGAATTAATATTAAGTGCACAAGTTGCCAGGTAGAAAGTCTATTGAGTTGATTCATATTAAAAATCCCATTTTGATTGAATCATCACGGTCGCCGTAAGACGCGTAATTTATTTTAGCCATTTTGAACTCAAAAACTGATATATTGACTATGGGCTACGTTGGCGAAGAAGTCTCAGACATGTTTTTAATAGGTTGCAAGGTATTACGCATATGTTTTTTGCCCGGTTTCATTAATTTCATTATATATAGAACGAAGGAATAATATAACCTGTTGCATATTGGCGACGCATTTTTTCAACTTATTCGTGGTCTAATTGAGAATCCTGACACTCTAATTAATATCGTATTGTGTCTACTAGAGAAATCTAGAAAACAGCAGCTTTTTAAATTTTAAACTGCAGAACTATCCTACAAGAAGTCAAGCCAATACAAAGAGAAACAGTTATAATTAATAAAATCACTTCGATTACTGATAAATTCCACCTGATTAAAAGTGAGTTTTAATGGATGCTGTTGTATACATTTTTAGAATACGATCTGTCCAATTTTATTCGTAGACTTTTTTTGCTTATTTTCCAAATTATCTCTTTATTATTAATTTTAATTATGGTTACGTTTACAATATTTACAATGCTTTTTATATATATATATA
>JAGVSQ010000249.1:27966-46113 GCA_022683975.1 Rhyacophila evoluta
CTGCTCGAATAGAGGTGAATGCATATTGTGTTTCGCTTGTGACATTTATTTAGTTTCACTTCCGTTTCTTCCGTGTTCCAAATTTAAAGGAAATATTTTTTAATATGTTCTTAAATAAATTAAACTCTTTTGTTATTATCACATTTCGTGTTGTGATTGTTTAAGACTAATATTTTATAATGTTGCTAGCATGCGAAATAAATAATAAATAAACTTTAATCCAACATGAGCAACAAAGATTAACGATTTCACGAAATAGCCATACAAATTTCCTACTCTATATTGAGTTGAACTAAATTCGAAACAAAAATATATTCGAATCGGTATAACAGTTGTCGAAAATATATACTAACATTATACCCCACCATTGGATTACGTTAGATATCTATCACCTAATATATTTTATCAGTTTGTATTAAAAAATCTAATGTTTATGTCAAATTGATAGTCTACGTCTGAACAGAGTCACTTAAATTAAACGATTGCAATCAATCTACAAGGCTCAGAGCTTGGTACAAAAGTACCCGAGGTAATACCGTACAGCCGAAATGGTAAATTTTCTCATAAGTAGTGATAGTGTTGTGTTGTCATACAAAATAGTGGTCTGATTGGAATGTTTGGGGGTCATCGACTCCCACCGACCCCACTTGCCACTTGCCGATAACCTGAAATTATTTCAAAAATATATTATATCGCTTCTCCGCCTATCTTATTGGACTAATTAGATATTTTATACCTAAATATTTACTTCTGACACTAGCGTATCAGTGTTTCTCATGTAAGTAAATCACTTCTTGAATTAAAAATCGTTTAAAAATTATACAATCAGAGAGATTTACATTGATGTTACAGATGGACCCAAAAATCTGATTTTTAGAATACACAAAACACACAATTAAGATAGCCATAATTTGCCGGATATTCCGTAGTGTCTCCATCTTCATTGTAACCTATCGTTGCCTCAGGATTGGTTTGTCGAATGAACCAGCCGTCAAATGTTTAGAAGATAAAAAACAAATATCATTTAAATACATGAAGGTATTTGAGCGATTTTTTAAAAGTTATATAACTGCTGTATCATGTAAGCGTGAGAATATGATTACAGTATATTGTATAAACTATCTGATTGCTTGTAACACGTTTTGTTTTTAAAATCACGCACCGTGAATATTCGATAAAACAATCCTAAAGCGACACTATTATGACAATTACAAAACATACTCGGGAATATTTAACCCGTTACACAATATATTTAGGTAGCCTGCGACATCAAATTTATAATATTTATTAAATTATGTCGATAAGCAAATTAAAATCCGACAAGTTATGATACAATGATCGAGCCGATGATTGCAGTTACTATTGTTTGTATTTTAAAATTGCCATAGCATAAAAATCCCAATTTTAAAATGCACATAAATATTTTTTTGGGTTAGAAGAAACATTTTAAATTCCCTCTTTTAATATTCTGGAAACTATTTATGAATTGTCAGTTTGAAAATTATTACATTTTATATCAAATGATGTCAGTTACAGTTTTAAATTATTTATTTTTATGAAGCTTTGGGAAGAATATGCGTATTTTATTTAAATTCGAGTTTGATTTGTCGTAAAACAGTTACGAATTAATATATTTGTCCAAATTACATAATTTAAAAGTTGATACTGAATATTTAAGTTATACAATATAATTCTACAGATTTAAGTTTAAAACCAATATCGATGAAGACAAATTAGTTGATAGTGTTAAAGAATAGATCTCTTGTTCTTAAATAATAACCCGCAAGATACACACTCTTCTTCGAAAACCAAAAATATGATTAATGTTGTTTTCAATATTCTGCAACGTATTGGTCTGTTTTTTAATGAAATGATATTTTTATAATACCATTTATTATTTAAGTATACAAATAATTTCGCCTCTCGAATAATGTCACATTAACGTACATATTTTAATAGTTCTTAATTTTTATTCGATTTATATTTCTGTGGATACTATCATAGTCTTCCCATTATATATATATATATCCATATGCTCCTTCCTTTGGACATAATTGATGAAGAACAATTATTGTCTTAACTGAAGTGGTTTATTGTTCAAGACTATATTCCAGTAATATTTTGTTGGGATGGTAATTAGCTGTGTGACATCTGAAAGCAATTTGCATTGTAGCAGCGAAAGAATTTCTATTAATTCCTTATAACAAATATTCACGTGTGTTGTCACCACAATACGGTTGTGAAATTTTTTGGACAATCGTTGCCGTAATAGAAATTTATTTCATAAACATCAAATCTTAATAAGCTTCGATGGTCGTTGAGTTTGAAAAAGAAGAAAAATACAAATTATTGCTGACAATTTTAATCAATTCGAAATATATTACGATACAAAGATCCATATTCTGTGGTCGAGTAAATCGAGTGAAAATTTCTCCATACCAAAAATCACAGATTGAAATCTATGTTCAAGTATCTACATATACATATATACGTCTTCAATATTTGCTTGATTAAAAGACACACGCCAAGTGAATTGAACAATTGGTTGATCACCAATTATCGTGAAAATAATAAGGCAAGAGTTCTTCAAATTGTGTAGGTAGATTTAAATGTTCGAGATACCTCAAAACGGACAAGGTATGGCAGAAGTAAATTTTTTGGATAATTAAAAACTATTTTTTTAAATGCAGCCTAAAGGAATATTAAAAATAATTCCAAAATTATTATAATTAAATGAATAGCGGTATTTAGAGACTAAACCAAATGATGATATATTGCCTGTTGACTCATCTACATTACGTGATTAGAGATTTTTGTTTAAAATAGGTATACGTTTTAATATTTATGGGCATTTTTGGGCAAAAAAATCTATCTATAATAACTGCGTGTATCTGAAAATCAATATATCAACTTGACTGGTTCGCAGAAGTTTTTGAGCAAGTATTTCGCCATTTTGAAACAGTATTTTTCTCCAACAAATAATAAATTATGGATTAAGGATAAAATGAATTCGTTATTTTTCTGTTGTATTAAATATATCAACAGAGGTCAAACGTATTTAAATGAAATAAATTCAGATACTAGACAAGATTCTCCGTTGCAGATTATTATAATATGAACCGTTAATATGAACTGTTAAATTTTGCATAAAAATAAATAACCTTTCAAAATATTGTCTATCGAAGTCACATTATATTTAAATTTTCCAATAATTTATTGTCACATATAGTCTAGAGTGGGCTCTGGCGTTTTCAGGCAAACTACACCCGTTTTGAATATTCTCTTTAACAGATGATGAACTATTGATGAAAATTAACTCACACATCTCTTTCAACCCCTATGATCATACGAATACCATCTTCAATGTATATTTGGTAGAATAATGGGATGGTGACCTTGCAAGATGGGTGTTCTGATAAATCTACGCCGACAACATAAGCCCGTATAAAAATAGAAAAATTAATAACAGGAATTATGTTCAGAGACGTGAATAAATGATAGAGGTTGCCTAGAATTTTAAAATATCGTTAAAATACGCTCATCGCGTTTGTTTTATTAAAAACTAGCTGTACTCGGCTATGCGTTGCTGTGGCTCAATCTCGTTAAAAATAGTGGCGCTGTTTTTCAAAAAAGCATGTTTTTACATATCACAGGTATAAAATCTTTAAAATAAAAGATATATAAAAATATGCACGTATTCAAATGCAACGTTGTATCAAAACTTTAAAGCAATCAGTGAAGAACTTTCGGAGATTTAAGATTTTGAACAAACAAACATTTACATTGTTATTTATACAGATATTTAATGAATACACTTAGCTTATGGCATTAGCGCCTTATTAATGAAATCAAATGCAGTGTTATAGAATTTATTTTATGTAAGATTGATTATGTGCGCATTTGTTTTGCGCTCTAATGTTGAGGTGTTAAAAAGGTGTGCGAATATTGGCTAGCAACAGAAATTCTTGGAGGCTCTGTGGCCTATTTTAGTTTGTGCTATACGTAAAAAGTTTTCTCAAAAGAAATAATAATGTTAATTAGTCAATTATTTTATTATTAGAAAATTCGACACATATAGTTTAAAACATTCTTTTTTAGGATACAAATTCAAAAACACTTCTTTCCCGAGGCCCTAAGTGCTTTAATTTGTCGCAAATATGGGAGTGTAAGAATATTTTGATTTATATACTGATCGCTTTGAGAAGAACTGACACATGTCTTAATGGAGACAATTACGCCAGCTGCTACTGAAGGTACTGAAAATTTATCTCAGAAAGGCTTTAATTGTTTTGTTTGAACGACTTCCACGAGATACAACTGGTATAATTAAAGGTTATTATCGTAAATAATATATTGTCATGATTTAATAATTAATATTCAGTATTTTTTGTAGTTTGATATCCCATTTTATTTTGGCATAATCCGATAGATTAAATATACAAATAATAAACAGTTAATTTTATTGTGGGGTGTCTACCCCACCGGTAACCCAGAGGTAATCGGGCATGCTCGAAACTGGATGTTGCAGGTTTGATCGAGCTACGATAATTTTAAAAGTATCCAAGATTGGATGGCCAACGGTTGAAGAATTGTTTAGCAACCATAAAAATCTGTCAAGAAATAGTTTCACATAACAGAGATCCATATAATCCATTTCTGGACTGAATAGATTCACACCGTGTATATCCATATACTCCATTTTCGAAAAGGACTTATATTATATTTACAGAAATATTTATTTTCCAAAAATTATTCTGTAATTTTTTTAAATTGGTAAGTAAGTAATACATAAATATGTTATTATATTTTTGTTTATAAAAGATTATCTGAACGATTATATTTGGCATGGGTTTCACTGTTTGTTTAGTTGTTTGTATTTGCAAGTAAGTATGTAAGGATGTAAGTATCAAAGAAAACGGCCTATAATGAATTTATACTATAGTAAAATTAATTAGATACTGTTGGGAAAAAACAAATAAGAATTAATGGAAAATTGGTAGGTGAAATTTGGTCAGTTGTTGATATAAAAAAGCGTGTTTTCCGCTGACCGATAAAATTAAAAAAAAATTGACACTTATTGGTATAACCTTGGCATATTCCCAAATATTAGATATATATTGTAGATATAGCAGGTGAGAAACAGCTTTCGTGGAACTTGCTAGTAAGTGCGATACAAAAAAATTGAATGTCAGTGTTATCCGATACACATAATATTGAATATTAAACATGTAAACCAGTTCTAATAAAATTATGTCATAATTTTGATAGATTTATCGTGAATGTAGAAGAGTCACTATGTCGGTGAGATATGTATCAATAAGTGGAATGGTCCAAAGGCAGAATTAGGCCAGCATGTGGCCCATACAAGCAGCCAATTATAAGAGCGGTGAATGTTTAAAAAAAAAATTTAGTTCAACAAATTGAGAATCAAATAATTTTGTGAAAATGATTTAAGATCTATTTTTAAAATCATTACGACGTTGTAGTAGTGATTAAAATAAACATTGATTTTTTTAGACAATTATTGTGGAATATCTTTGCTCAAGTCCCACATAATTGGACACTTTTAAATATCCATTACCATCCCAAAGATACAGATGAACAATTACAATGTATACTTTATATAGCGACATAATTGTCTGATGTTTAGATAAAATAAAAATTTCAGCAAAAATACGATGTGGTATATATAATATGTTAATAGGTTCAAAATCACAAAAAAATGAGGAGTACGTTAGAGACAACGATTTTTTTATGAAAATGATATAAAATAATGAATAGTTTAATTGTAAGCGTACATATTTATCTAAAAGATTTAGATTTTATGGATAAAATTATTATATTGTAAAAAACACTGTATATCAAATAGATTTCCATCATTTTCCATACAAGTATCCTATTTGTAAAATGAGCTTGATTAATTAATTTATATATAATTTTAAACGCTTTGTGAATATGTCCAGATAGTATATTGTGAAATAGGCCTGAGTGATTTTCCTGAAATTCCTGGATATCATTAATATCAGTTCTCAATACTAAGATTAAATTAAATTGATACAATACTGCGTTACTCTTATATACTAATTTATTGTATGAATAAATATGTCATGCAGTTGCCCAATGTACTAGGGGTGAACCTGATTGATTCGCAGATAGATGTCGCCGCTGAGCCACCACGTGATAAGAATATCGTTGATCATCGATAATGGACGATGTTGTTATTTTCATATCCCAAACAGCTAGTGGTGGACAGAAGCAGAGCGACCGACAAATAAATGGCAACGGTCCACCTTGAACTTGCAGCAGCGACGCCGAGGTGAGGACTGGTGAGGAATGAAACCGCGCTGCAGCCACGTGGGACACTCCGTTTCATGTATGCTTAATCTTCGGCCCACATAATGGCACATTCATGATAAAATACTCTTATATAACTTATCGAACTATCCGGAGTTAGTATTTTTGCCACCGTATTAGTATCTAAATTTAGCATTTAGGTTTGAGGAAAGGAGGGCCTGTGAAATTTGCGACCAGAAAAAATGGATATTCATCACATCGACTTCTTCTTCTTAAATAACTTGTTAAATTAATAGGTTATGTGTAATTTAACGTCGTCTATTTAATATTTTGACTTTGGCCCAAAATCACTGAATGAATTTTCATTGTGCATCCTAGAATTTTTTTCTGTGAAAGTTACGTCATTTTTCTTTCCACAGTTGAATTATATAATATTTTTATATCATAAAAGGTGAAGTATATAATATTTTTATATTATAAAAGGTAAAGAAAAAGGTGAAGCTTACATAAAATTTTCACTACAATAGAAGTTTGTTGTATTTAGTTTGTGTCTTTCCTATGCCTATCGACGCAAAAGATCATAAACATACGCCAAAATCGTAACAGCGGATTTTTTGACGGAGCCATATCTTAGAAAACCTTAAAGAGTATTCTATAAAACTCTGATTTTATGGTGGGTACTCCATCTTCAAAAACCACTGAGCACGTACGTAGGAGGGCGTTCTTGACCGGGCTCTACCACGAGCATATTATGAATAACTGCATATTATTCACGTAGATATTTTAAGAAGTATAATAATTTACGTTTTTTTTGGAAAATATTTTATATTATAATATTAGCGTTATATAAACGTGACGCAACGATTTGGCGAACAATACAAGTTATTGACTTGCAGAATCTTCTTTCCAAAAGATCGCAAACGCGAAAGTCAGAAGCTCGTTTTTAGCATTTGTTTATACATTTATAGTATACTTTATCTTCTATTTTAAAATTTGGTGTTCCAATTTATCCAATTTAAACAAAAACAAATTTTGCATAAAAACTTGCCGCAATCAATTATGTGCACAATTAAGCTATGGTGATTTTAAAAGTTTTTATTTAGTTTCACATGTAATTAATTATCAGATTAGATTTGTTGACTTCTAGACAGATCCTTAGCGTAGAATTTATGTGATTTTATTAAGGATAATCGGTCTTCAGTTTTTGGGTGGTAAACATTTCTGTCGAAATTGGCCAAACTAACAATTCATCCAATTTTTGGGTAGTTGTAAGCCGTTGACTGTCTTTTGTTGTATATACTTTTAAAACTAAGAGATAGAAATGTAAACGGTTCGATTTGAACGGAAGCACACATTTATCTAATCATCTAATGACTAAAGCTGATAATCAGAGGATTACTACTCCATGACTCCATTACTACACATTATCAGATGGGGAAGAAGCATTTAGGGCGTTCTCTTCGTTTGCGCGTCGGCAATTTTAGTTGAAAACACTACAATATCCAATAATAATAATAATGATGCATACTGGTTCACTTGGTAACCGATAATGTTATAGCCTTCATTTTATACTCTTTCAATGGTTCTTAAATATTAGATACATATTTTGTTGGTTTTGGGATAAAACTCATGTGCATTTTCAAGATAGCTTTCATGTTAACTAAAAGATGAGAAAATTATGTAAAATTAATTTGAATGAAAAAATCATCTCAGAAAATAATGTTTTTTTTTCTGAACATAAACATATAAATGAGTGAGTTAGCGAGTGCATTGTCAGCATAAAAACCGCTAGCTTTTGGAAATAATGTTTGTAAATCAGGGGCTGCAATGGTCGATTATGTGTGGAATATCAATTAATAGTTAACCGATTCAGGGTAGTGATTAGTAATTCCTGGCATTGACGTCTCAGTTTTCCATTTTATCCACATTTTCCATGATTTAAAAGTGAACAACACTAAAATATTTATGCAGGACGGACTTATGTAGTGAAACATAAAATTGTCAATTCTATGTTCAAAGCACAGGATGTTGAACAGCGCTGATCGAGGAAATCGCGAACAATAAATGAAACACTCGATTCTTTTTTAATAGAGAAAAACGCATACCGTTTATATTTTATCAGTAACTGCCATATGATAAAAGTATATTATTTATAGTACGCACTAAATAAAATTTCAATGAAAAGCAATTAAATAAATAAATCGTCATTTTGTAGTTATTTTTTTTAAAAAGAGTTAAGTTAACGACTTTAATGTGAATGTATGTAGACTTTATTTTAAAGATTGGTTGTTATACTATAGATAGATGGATCGTATTGATTGATGTACCATATGTAGATTATATCAAAAATTAATATCCTGATTTTGGCCAAGCTATATTATAATATACAAATGCACTATCAACAGGTTAGAAAATCACTGCATACTTAAATACATTCTTCCCTTCAAGGTCTTACAATAAACTGCCGACAACTGCTTAATATGTTACAAATAAAACTAAGCTTCATACTAGATTTATTACCTAAAAATTATAGAACGTCAATTTCACAAAACATGAATCACCATTCCGCTCCAAGATACGTCGAGTAAGGATACGCTATCAATATAATATTTATAAAAAAACGTACACAAAAATCTTTGGGGTAGTCAAAAAGTAAAGTATAGAATTACATATACTCATATGCTCCTAAACCCTGAAAATTCAGCGCTTAGGTGCTTATTATTAATGTGCACATCGATGGTAAACTAGTATACTTCGGAGTTATTTCCGTAGACAGAAAATCTTAAAATTAAAGAAATGCTATTAAAAATAATTTTGATAAAAATGGAGTTAATTGGTTTTCGCAGAACGGGATTAACGGAAAAATGAGAACGCGTTAAGATTCTGGAGTATAAGAATTTTCACAATGAGAATATTTTTGATGAGAGTTATTTATTAATTAATTGCTCCACTTGTCGGGAAATCATTTTTATGTATTCTTATAAAAGTGAATATATACTGATTTTTATGTAGCTAAGGACTTAAACCTTAGATCTCCAGCTCCGAGTAATTCACAAACGTATTTATCAAATGTACTAACCGGTGAATAGCTTATGACTACATTGTGTTCACCTAGTTATTGAAAAAAAAATACTAAATGTATCCAACCAATACTTATCCCGTATTACCACTTCGGCTTAATCGAATAATACTACATTTTAACATCACCCACCGATGTAAATGTTTAGATTAAATTTTCAATATACATCTCATGTTATAAAAACTTTGTTATCATATTTTTTTATTCACGCTGCAGGCATAATTTCATATCATTATTTTTTTTGTAATAATCAAGTCCATGGCAATTCAAAACTGATAGTGATTGATATATCGTAATATATTATAATTATTTTTATAACGCGTCCGCGGTTTTTTACGTTTAATCTTCGCCATTACAAGTAATCTAATCACAATATATACCAACACCGATTGTTATTTTTTTAAAACTAAAACTAGAGTAAAACGATTTGATAAATCAACCTAATATTTAATACTATTGTCTAGTGCAGAGTAATTATAGGTTAATACATATATAATATATGACATAGAGCATTTTCATGTCACTCCGACGTAAAACGTATAACAATAGTGACTTCATTCATATTCAACATATAGAATATTATGATATGGAGTTATAGATACATAAAAAATTGCGAGAAGTATGGTTTTATTAATTTTTTTAACTCGTTGATAGAAAGATTAAAGTGAATACACCAGATAGCACATCCAAGTATCCCTAATCGCTAATCTCAAATCCTATCATATCATGCCAGCGTCCCTCAGCTCTACCAACTACAGTCTTAATGATACTCTCTCAAGGTCCACCGCCAAATAAAAAAAACATTTAAAAAGAATAGGAGAAATTAAGTTAGTGGCAGCCGGTATTCAAAAAAATGACTACGGAATCAGTTAGAAAGACTTACAAATAATATAAAATAACATCCATTTAAACTTACTGCTTTATGTGGTAAACGTTGATACTCGAGGTAATTTCATGAAATGTAGTGGTTTTCCCCGTATTGATATAACTAATGGCAGGCTAGTTCTGCATTCTGGAATAAAAGCGATTTTTCACGTAATTATCAGATACAGAAACACCAATTGAAAAATATTAATATTTGACCCAGCTATGGGCTGTAGATAGATAACATATCATATTATATATTTTCGCTACGGGATGATCTAAATCCATGGATCTTCACAATGTGGAGATTTGTCGTGACACCTTTTTTGAGAGGATTAACCGTCAGTGTTGGTAAAACAGTGAACATACAAATTTACTAAAAACATGTGTTATGGTTGTAACGTAATCAATTCAACCTTTGATGGATGCATGAATAACTCTTATGGTATGTTTACTACAAATTGTAAAAACAGTAAGAAATTTTAGCAAAATATATTTGGATGCAGGATAAATTTTAAACAAAAGCAGATATTTAATAAATTATGACATAGGTATATAGTATGTAAAATATACAATCATTAAAATTAAAAATGAATCACCAAACTTTGCCTCACCCAAAATGATTCAACCCTTTTTAGGGACACAGTTTTATATGACAGGAGATTATTTTTAATAAATTTTAATGCATTGTCACGAGGAATCATATTTCCTTTGTGAAATGTATCGTGTCATTTTTAAAGTTTTATTTAAGGTTAAGCGAAAAGAATCCGCATTATTCGTCATCAAATTCATTGTCGATCGCGAAAAAAGTCTTTTTATTATAATATCCTAATATTGGACTTAATATAAATCGCAAACGTATTATTGTTTTTACAAATTGTGGTAATTAAAAATTAAAAGTACACTGATAGTTGTATTATTAGTCTATCATTATGTTTTGGTTGCAATAGACTTTATTCAGTAACGTCAGATTGAATGGATTGAAGATCAAAAACGAAACGGACTCGAATATGAGAAACTATCTTCTATTTCCTAACGATCTACCAGTTTTTTTTATTGTTCTATATAATATCGCATGCTGTGGTGTAAAAAACGTTCAAAACTCTTTAAAAACGTTAGAAATATCCAAGAATGGCTTTCCGAGACGTTGGTTTGGGTTGATTGGAGTGTAAAAAAATCATATATTATTAAGCCCTAATAGAATGTTACCTCTCTTACCGACAGATGACGCAAATTTTATTTTGATTTTAAATAAAAAAATATTAATTTTTTATTATGCCCTTGTAAAAAAGTATGACAATTTTTTGTGTTGATTATACATTTTGTTAATACGTATCTTCCGTAAAATGATTTTCAGAATTATGCCATTTGTTTTTTAGACATTTGAAATTATACTAATTTTATATTATTATTAATACGCATATATATTCCCCTTGGTGGTACATATATTACATAAGTAATAATCGGGTACATATTTTTTCAATCTATTTCTTATAAAGTCGTATTAATTTATTCCTAGATCTCTTCACCTTGTGTTCATTTAACATAATTAAAATACTAAAATTTTGATTTAACTAGACATTATCGCACACGGATTTAGTATAAATTTTGAAAGTTTCAGAAATACTCTTCATCAAATGATTCATCAAACCTATCCAATAAAACTAACCAGAACTATAAAATACGCACTATATGGTATTAGCAATTTACCTGTTGGTCTAATCGTATTAAAAACACTTTGACTGGTCATTCCGATTAACTTAATTTCCATTTCAACGAAGAGTACAGGAGTTTCTCCACGAATTCCTATAAATCATAAATTAATTGAAATGATGAATCATTATTGGTAGTACTTACCTGATCGATTTTTTATAAGTATGTGAGTAACGAATGATATATAATTAACATATTCGCGTTCGTTATGCAACAGCATCTATTGTTAGCATCACAAGCATTTCTACAAGGCCATATCGTTAGTTATATTGTTATTTTTTTGGAATCGATCCAAATTAAGAATTATAATTCAAATGGTCACTGACATACTTAATCTTAATTAATTTGCCAATTTTTAGAACTATTTGTGTCATGCGATAAAAACTGCAGAATAGTTTTACGAGTATTCGTTAAGTTCAAATATGTTTCAATTACGACTGATTCGACATACAATTACTTGTAAATAAATGGCATTTTTAAAATTAAGAAATTTATAAAAAATAGATCTCACAGCCAATTATCGATAAGTATTATTTTTATTTTAATTAAGGGTCTATATTACATCCAATTATATGAACGAAAAATGTAACCCCGACTTCAATCGAAAACTGACTTTAAATGCTTATTCATTCAGCTGTAACATGCGGACAATGATTCAAAATCAAACAAATTTTTTTGTGATTTTTTGACACATTTTAATGACTAGGTTATGTTGGGTTATTGTTTCAGTAGCCGTTGTGATTTTAAAATACGTACACTAATTGTTTTTCTTTCCAGTTCTCATTTAATTTTTTTCATGTACAGCATAACATATATGATGGATCATATTATACCATACAAAATTTCAAAAGTAGCTGAAATATATTTTTTGGGTATAAATAGTCACTGTATATGGTATTTAAAAAAATTACTCCCAAAGTGTCAAAGTATTCATAATCGTTGGAAAAAAACTATTTTTAGATAATTAGAGAAAAAATATTGAAATGTTTACCAATAATAAATAAATGATAATGAAAAAATAGTGACATGTATATGCCAGTATTTAGTAGTATTAATAAAACATTGCTCGAATTTTTAGCTTTACGGAAGATGCGGTGTTTAAACTCTCACTGATTTTGAATGATACACGTTAGCATAAGAAAGTAAGTACTATGTGACAGTATGACATACCTTTTAAAGATCTCATAGTTTTCGTTTATTGCTTTTTAATGAGTAGCGTTCGATATTTGAAATATTTTTTTTGTCATAACATACTGGCAAGTCTGACACAATAGCTTATCGGAAAAATATATTATTTACACTTATTAGTTTAGTAGTAAATATTAATTGATTTAAATTAACGGAATTTCAAATGTTATTGCTCCTTAATTTACACGTAAAATTGTCATTGCAAAGATATTTACATTTTTGAAAAATATATTCTTATTTAACGACTTTAAACGTGTCAATTCATCGACAGATCGCCATAAATTTTATTAGAATAACGTACATATATTTTAAAGATAAACATGTAAATTTCAAAATAAAATATTTCGGTGACGAATTTTTTATAACATATGATATTGTTTTTCGGCGCTCGAATTCATCGTATTTATATTTCTATATTTAAATTATGTTTGAAATCTCTTATATTAATACAATCAGGAAAATGGCCAACCATTAATGCATCCATGTCATATTGCTTACGAATAATACGACTCAGAAAGTTGACAGTAATATAAGCCTTAAAATGAGTTCTGGCAGAAGACACAGCACATAATAAAATAAAAGAAACCATTTATTTTATAACACTTACATAATTAAAGTAATGTGATACTTAAAAATGATTAATCATATAAATCATTCAATTAATATTTATTATATCTATAATCATATTATTAATAAACGTATTTTGATTCGTATTTGATTATTACTATTATAAAATATCATTTTGTTTTTGATAGCATTTTGTGACAGTGAAAAATGTATTTCATTAAGGCTAGACATTAATATAATTTATTATAATTGGGCCCAAATTATTGAAACTTGACTATAATAAAATATCATTCAATTATAAATGAAGGAATATCGATTTCGAATAATTAAAACACATATTTTACAGAACATACCATTTGTATCATACCATTGTAAAAATAATAACCTTATTTTTGCCTAGGTTCAAATACTGATTCATACGTTTTACCTGCATTTATAACCAAGAGGTCATAAAATTGACTCATTACAGATTACGGCGAAAAATATCACAAATATTCTAAACATTACGGATATTCATGTACTATTGTTTGAGTTGACATCTTCACACTGTAAAAATCGATATGCTTCACTTTCAGAACGAGAACCAAAGATATGAAATTATGAAAAATCAGCATTTTAGATCACAGTCGCTCCGTTTTGTTCACTTACACTTTATATAATGTTATTAGTTACCATTATAATTAATTACGAGATTCAATCTGATTATATTTGTAATCGAAAGAATAAAAACAAGCACGCACAATACTTGCGTCATTATTGACATATAATTTATTGTTTTATTTGCATAACAAAATATGCGACAGTTAAAAATGTAGTGCATAAAATGTCGTCTTGTTTTTGAAATGGACCACTATAGGACATTCTCACAATGATGGGTGTCGTCCTTGATATTGAGGCAATACATTATTTAAACACATCATGCTAATGGTTTGGATTCGATATATCTTCGAGCAGAAAAAAACCAGTCCAGTCACTTAAATCCGTTGAGTTATATTATATTATATTTTCAGGCGCTTCATTTACATACCAGCATGGTATTTTTATGTAAGATGTATTTATTATAAAAATGTCTCAGACTAGAAGTAAATTGCTTTATATTTTATAATAGTTCATAAAAATCGTATTCTAGCGTTGCTTGGTGACCACGGTCTAATAATCATGGCGCCTGAAATAAAATGTCAAAGAGCAATCAAATAAAAGTTACCTTCCTATAGAAAATATTGATTTATCATTATTTCTGTGATACATTTACAGTTGGATATCCTGGCTTATTTAGATAAAATCCTTCAATATCCTCTACTTTTCCTTTTATGCCATTTGCTGATGGTAACGATTTGAAGATTATTTTTAATTCATTCAAAGTAATTTATATTTAAAAGTATTTATTCATCAGAATGAATGTTTCTTTGTAATTTAATGAAATTAATTATACTGGCAAAAATCGCTCTGGATTGTTACGATGTTTTTGAAAATTTAGTTGGAGAAATTTACCATAAAGAACCGTTTATGGTTATTTTTGATAAAAGAAATACTATTACTAATAAACTCCCTTTTATATTTATTGTGTGTAACTTAATAAAAATATAAGGACACAAAACGATCGATGTTGGCATTTCTCGCTGATATCCCGAACTGGTATATATCGTATTTTAGCAGTCAAAAAGTTAAATCAAATATAATGGAAAATTATTAATTCATATATTTTTAATATAAAATACATTTTCCTCATTCACAGTTTCATTTCCATGTATAATACTTCTCGCAGTATAGCTGACAGCTGGTCTTCAGTCTACTAAGTCGGCGATCTCCAAATATTTTTGATCACGTACTTCTAAGACAAAACTTATTATAAGTTATACCCCCTGTATTATAAGTGTTTATTAGATGTACAATTATACACTTGCAAGAGTTCGTGAGTCTACTTCCTTGGCGTACCCTCAAGTAAAACTTTGCGTACCCCTATGGGTTATCCGTACCCTATATTGGAGACTGATGTACTAGTTAACTGATTTTTTTTTGTGACTGGATTAAGTAAGGCTTACATTGAGTTATTACGAAAGCAGTACTCAAAATAAAAAACGTTCAAATATTTGGTTTATAAGACGTTCAATGATTTTTGGAAAAATACAAGATCGTATTTTATGCTAGATGATGCGGTATGAGCAAATATTGAAAGAAGTTTTAATTCAGTAGCCGGCGCATCAGTGGTTGTTGCTGATTATGATGAGATAATGAATAATCGTTAATTTTAATATAATTGGAATGTCATCATCACATTGTTCGTCAAATTTATTGGGAAAGACAAGAATAAGCAGTCAAACAAGACCTATTGTTATAGTTGTTTGTTTCTACGTATTTATTATGCAAATACGTTTGTTAGTGTCAAACATGTTATGTTTATCAAACGCCATATTTATTGTTATTACTATCCATTAATTTTCAAGATCATTAAATTTTAAACTATTTTGTCCTTCAATCAAAGTTTGCGTCTAGGTCCAGGCGGTTAATGGACCCAAAATTAAAAATGCATTTATGATAGCGTTTAGCGATGATAATCACTCGTCAGTTTTCCTAAAGAATTAATAAAAGTTTAATTACTTTGGTATGCTATTTATGTATCGAGAAAAATAATTTGTGATTTATTGCCTATTTTTAGGGTAAACTGTGCAGTTACGTCACCAATAAATTCAACAGTGAGGGGTTCAGATAAAATTTTAAGCTCAATGTGAAAATTTTTGAAAAAAAATGTAATCGACAGTATTGTAGTTTCGAAATTTAAAATTTCACTGTTGCCACTACCATAATTTTGAAAAAAAGAAGACGTTTAAAGATATGTTTTGAGCGGAGATATTGAATCTATTTATTATGTACCTGGTTTCAAAGCATTTCATAAACTCAGGTGCGTACTGTCAAATGACATACCATTTGTATGAGAAACTTTAATCCACAATTCTAACCAAGATTCAAAAGTCGACATGGATTCAGTTTTGTAGCATTTTGAGTCATTGTAGACATCATCCATCCATATAATGCTATTTCTACAAATCCATTGGTCAAAAGTATTTTTTCAATTAAAAATCGATGATTTGATTGCCTTTAATTTACAGATGCAAAAAAGAAACATAGGGACATTTTGCGACGAATTCTTTGGATGAAATGATGTAGGCCCATATATTGAAAGAAGAAATTCGAGAATAAATTTACCGAGTCAATGGAAATCAAAGCTGGATTATAAACGAAGTTGGTCAGTATTTGACATATAATAAATTAAATTATTTATATCGCATTTTACCAATAAAATAATATAATGTACGCTACTAATTATTTGTACGAAAACTGTAGATAATTCATAGACAATCGATGTGACATTTTAATTGGAGAATACCCCGATTAAAATAATTGGAGTGTAAATAAACAGCACCAAATTATCTTTTATTTTGTCTTTAGAGCCAGTATATTACAAGGAACGAGTTTTTATGGAACTTTTAACGAAAAGGTCTATGAAAATGCATTTTTATTTTCATTCAAAATCATGAGACTTATTGTTTAGCTAAATCGTTGTTATGTAAAAAAGCTTTTAATAAGTAGTTTCAGTCAGTATTATTGTTGATGGGCAGACTTAATCAGAATAGATTTAAGTCATTGACAATAAATGCATGGTTTAGAAATACAGTAGAATCTCGGTATATATTTTCAATCTTTCAGATACTTAAACTTATATCAAACAAACCAAATGTAATTTAGATCCAAACAAGACGTGCTCCAAAGAAGACTTATACTGAAATACCACTGTATATATTGAACGGGTAGTAGTATATTTCACGAAGAAATATAAGAATAAAGCTATTAATTTTTATCTACACCGTAGTTATTTGTTTTAATATTTGATGAACTTTTACTGATGGTAATATGATATGCAACGTAACACACACATTTATTTATTTATTTTAAAAAATCACTTTACGATACACCTAATAAATAAAATTTATTATAATATATTGATAGTATTGTACTTCCATATTTTTTACATCACATATTAGACGTTGTTACCAAGTATGGGAAAAAATTATTACGGATGTCAAAGCCACCAATCCACCAAAAAAATATTTAAATGTTCGATATCTCTTGCTTGTGCGATGTATAAAAAAATAAAATAAAAATATTCCGCATCCTTTCAAGTCCCACTGCCCTACAAGGTATTATTTAACTTTCTTATCAAAGCGAGTAAACAAAGCCGTTTATGAAATGTGTTTACGCATTCAAATTTGTGCAAAGTCTTTGAACTTCAAAAACAACTTATTTTTATTTAAAAGAAAGAATAAAATTCGTACTCTCGCAAGTCACTTGCAAATTTTCATCGCGATAAAACATAATATTTCCAAACTGCTATAGGCCAGTTGCTGGGGATCAAAAAAGTACTAAAATGAATATTAATTCAGGGT
>JAGVSQ010000250.1:0-26075 GCA_022683975.1 Rhyacophila evoluta
ATTAAGACCAGGTGTGAGGACGGGGCGGGTGGATGGTGGGCACTCTTATTAGTAAATCCCTAATATAATGGAATTAACTACGAGTTTGATAATTTTAATAAATTTTTAATGCCTGTATACTATGCGGTTGTAATTCTGATATTTGTCACAAACTGATTAAAATACAAAATAATCATTCAAGCTTATTTAGAGATCATTGATAACTTAATTATGCAAATAATGCTATCGTTGTATGATCGGATATTCATGTTTTATGCAAAACAACCAAAATTCTTAAAAAAACATTGCCATTTTCTATAAAATGTATTATAAGAATTTTCAGTATGTACACAGTGATAATACACATAATTTATAAACCACTGTTCAATGCGTTGGATAATTATAATTAATTATATCATATTACGTTTAAATAGCAGGATATATAGAATATGATTAGGTATATCCTGTACGTATTTATTTAGGCTTTGTGTAGACATATCTATTATATTATAATATTTACGATATGGAGGTACATAAGGAAAGATATTACTATAAATAGACAATATGGAAATCTTATATAAATATTATAGACAATACAACGTCCAAAATTATACTCTAATGCTGTCTTGGCAGTCTCCAGGAAATATGTTCAATCCACCTACTCTCTCTAAATACCACTTTAACCTATGATACACTTTATTTATTTCATCCGTAAAACATGGCTTACCTAACGAAGTCATATCTATTTTATCTAACAGCTACGCTAAATCATATTCAATAGCGTAAATTCGTAATACCATGTTGTCAAGATATCCTGTTTTTTATTTTTATTTCGTAATTTCAAGGATTTTGGTCATTTAAACTTGTAGTCCGGGTGAAAATTTGATTCCGTAATACAATTAGTCTGCCTATTGAATAAACGTGAATACTTGCAATATATTGAGCACTAGAGATGGCTTTAGAGAAAAACAATGATTTTAAAATGTATTTAAATGCGGAATATAAAGAGAATATAAATATTAAGAAAATAAAAATATAAAGAAAAAAGGAAAGTAAAAAGAAAAAAAACAAAATAAATCATTACATTAACGGAGATCTATTTATTTCACATGTCTTGTATTTAAAATTGTTGAAAATATACCATTTATTTACAGAAGTATAAAATAATTCTAAGGTATTTTTAAATCAGTAAATTTACATAACATCACAGATAAGCGTTGTGACAAGGAGATTAAATTAAATTTGAAAAAGACTACAGTCTATTAAACATCGATTACGTTTGTTTTAGTGGCTGTAAAAACAATGGTATATGTATATATAATATACCGCTACTATAATATAATATATGTTGAGAATGATTGATATTTTATAGTTATATATCGAAGCTATTTCGTCATATAATAATGGGAGACCAACGACTATTAAGTGCACTCAATATCGAACAATGTGTTAGGCACTTGAGTGTGATTTGATAATTCCCATCATCTCGTTTTCTGCATTCGTAATCGATAATATATTGATACCGCTAATATAATATATGGATAACACCTACACTGTGAAAATATTATTATGATATATCGGAATTATATTACACATTCACTCATAATTTCAATTACCTTAGCTATATACATTTTCATTTAACAAATTTTTGTTTAATTTTATTAATTTGACATATTGAAACATTAAAAAATATTAAAGGTATTCAAAAGATACCGTACAACCAAAAGGGTTCAAATTAAGCATCGCAGTAAATACAAAGAGAAACTTAAAAAAAAATGAAGAGAGCCTATCCAAGAGTTATACAGATCCTATTCTAAAAATATATAAAACAGTTTTAATCTAAATTCTCATTCAAGTAGAAGATATCAATAACCGAGGCAATTTCGTTAAATACTCATACAACTGTTGTTTTTCGTATTACCATAACTACTGGCAGGTTAGTTCTACACTTTGGAATCAAAAATAGATTATTATCACGATTCCTCAGATAGTTATGGTCAAAATATATTTATAGTAATTATATCATTATGAAATATTAGATATATATTTTTAATTTTTCCGCGTAGATTGAAGTAATCAATTAATTTCTTGGTTTTACTTACAATATTCAGATGGCTAATATTATAATGCATTGGACTGCATCCAAAGCATGTAGAATGCAGGTTTAGGTAATTTTTAAATGAATAAATAAATAAAAACCTCTCTTAGGAATATTACTAGCACCAAACTTAGCTAAGTAAAAGCGTAAAATTGACGTCCAAAAACTTTTTTAATTCAAATTATTTCTTTTCCTATGTTTTGTTTTTTTAAATATACACATTTGGCTTAATTTATTTTTATATATAATATACAAACTTGTTAAAAATATTTTTGATGTTGACATAATTGAATTAGTATAAAAAAATATTTATTTGTACATCATCAATATAATGGCACTGTTTTTAATATATTAACTGATAATTGATAGCAAACATTATCTACCTATATCACTGCAAAGTTTTATTTTTATTTTATTAAATACTGTTACAACTATGCTTATGCTTGTCTTTACATAATATAATAGTATGCTTAGGTTGATGTTACCCCAAACATTCAAATTCAAAGTCGTCCTTGTCTTCCAAGAGCTTTTCATTCATTTATACTAGATACGTTAGATTAAGCTTCGGTCAATTTCAACAATGAGAAGTGAATAATTTATGAACCGTCTTATTGTGATAGAAAGCTCTAATTTAAAAGCAAGATGAATCACTCGGCTTATAATCCAGGATTTCTCGTGAAAGATTGTTCGAAAGAAGGCTTATTGCTATGTAACATATGTGGAATAAAGTAAGAATAGACCTATTTTCTTATTGAAATAATCACGTATCAATCGTTTACTGACAAGACTTTTTATCTCAACATTTTACGAAAACATTTTTAACGCCGCTTATTATCAAATACTTATTAGAATTTTTTAATGTGGCAAGTGCTCGACTATCTAGAATAGGCAGTAAGATTTCACTTGAAACTAATGCTATTTATTTCACGCATAAATTCGGTTATTCTTTCAGATTTTTCCTTCTAATTGTGACTTGGAGTTTTACAAGAACACAAAGTTCTATCCAAAATATGTATTAAGTGATGTTAAAAGATGCTGGTATTACACGAGAGGATTTAAAGTCCCAGTCGCTTTACGTCCTGATTGACAGGTAATCCTGAAGGATTATTTTTATCAACCGGCTCGTAGTGATTCAGAAAATGGTACGCAATAAACAGTGAAAATATCTAGAGGGGCGTCACTAGTCTAGACTATATTATAATAATATTAGTGGTAGATTATTATATCCCCAATATTACCACCTTCAACATAATGAATGCTTATTAACATCGTGAGACGTGGTATATTGTGCGGTGGCGCTCTGCAAATCAATCGAGCTAAGTGCTTAACATGTCAATTAGAGATGTAGCTTTTAACAATTGACAGTATTCGGTGTTAATTTAACCATGACTATATTAACTTAAATTGAATTATAATCGTTAATTGATTTTCAATTAGTTTAAAACGATAAATTCATTTAATACCAAACCGTTTTTAAACGTTTATCTAAATCACATTTTATATTTATTCAATGTATCGTGAAAATAAACGCACAGAAGAACTAACAAAATTAAATGGATTAGTCTCACAAAGACGTATACTTAGTAAAAAGTGTCTTTTTGGTTAATAATAAAAAATATTTACTGTAAATGGTTATATCAGAAACACAGACGTACATCAGTAATAATTATGAGTAGTAAAGTAATGAAAAATATATCTCACAATTTATATGTAAAAAGACAAACACAACTACTGACTCATTAGCTCATACGTTTTTGTTTTTATGATATGCCTCACGACAGGTATTAGAGGTTACGAAATTTGTCTAATATAGTTTTTACTTAAAGTAATTTAAATAAATTTGTTCACCTACTTTTCCAAATGAATATAAAAGAGTATATAAAGCTTGTCTGATGCTTAAAGCGCTTTCTAAACTTTACGAATTTCTCTTATTTGGCTGAAATTAAAGCGATCATCGATGCTGTCACTTAATTCTATTTCACACTTACAAACTAAATCTAAAGACGCTGTTAAAAGTAGGACGTTGTTTAATTAAGCTTATTTCATAAAAAATAAATATAAGTGATGGTTAAATCAAACCTTGCGTTGCCTAAAGGCTGGCAACGTTTCGACTTGCAGGGTGCAGATTCAAATTTTGTAGTCCGATCAAAACTAATATGTTCCAATATATATTATATTATCTCATATGAATTCATTGAGACCAATCATCACCTGGTTATCGAGAAAAATCTGCTTATATTTAATATTATATGCTTCATTTCTAAATAAGAATCATACATTATATTTTAGCGACCATTTAAAAAATATAATAGTATCATATGTCTAGTTCAAGTTTTCCACATAAAATGCATAAATAAGAATCCTCAGTAAGTTTCATTGTAGTGTTTTGTATTTAACAAAATTTTCAATAAAAACATTTAATTTAAGAAAAATATGTTATCCACTTTTTTCTGGAAACGTTTTTCAAAAAGTTTCCTCTTAAGTCTTTTCCATGCCATTGAAATAATAGGCTGTGTATTTATATATTTCAATGAATTATGATATTCATGAACATAGCGACTGGATTCTGTATGATAAAAACATGAAAAGAAATGTTTTTCACAAATGTTTTCAAAGTGTCACGAGTTGAATGGGCACCTAATAAAATACCGCGTCATGACTTTCAATTCTCAAGGGCGACGCAGTGCCTACTCAAATATTTCATACCTAACTCAAAGTGACAGAATTATGTTTATATACGATATAAAAGTATGATATCACAGGAAGCTCCGGGCAAAACTTTGCGCAAAATCTTCCAGAAAACGATTTGATTTTTGCATCATCGGTAAACTACTGGAACACGTGTATCAAATTTCAGTACCTCATCAAAGCAAGGCGTTGTATTCATGTACATATTTATGTGATTATCATTAAAGCTTCATTAAATACATTTGGACGTGACAAGTTACCAATAGTGAATATTTCTAGGAATTCATTTAATATTTTAACATTTGTCTTCCCTGTAGCCGAAAGTTTAACGTGCGCGACTCTCATTTGTGCAATGTGTGTTAGATTTTCGTAACAGCTGGATTTTTAGAAATTCAAAAATTATCTGAAAACTATTCTAATCAAAAATAACCTGTCAATGCACGCTATCACAATATTTTGAAGCAAACTTCTTCACACTATGTGGATCCGTATGCTCCGCTTTCGTAACGGATATGGTAAATATACATGTTTTTTCTCATTGTCTTTAAATTATTTTTATAATAGATGGCTAGCATCTTTATTATACACAACACCTGGTAATACTTTGATTATATCATTTATAAATGACTTATTTATTATATTATTAGTTTATTTCTTTTACAATACACACTCCAAACTAAGCTATATAAAGTGTTTGTTAAGAATATGAGGCCCCACGTGAAAACAATATGTTCCGCACAGGGAGCGGATATGGCAGAAAAAAAAGCAGATGACATAATGTAAAGATTTATTGTATAATATAATTAATTTATCGAGAGATTAAGTAACCAATCCCAGGCAGATGCAGGTGATATCCTACGACTAAATCTGCCTTTGCGTTCACGTCCAATGTTAAAGTTGACAACCAATACTCTGACATAGAGTCGCCTTATAGGATCCTTAAATCTACAATAAATGCACATTGATATTGTGGATTTGTATGTAGATACGAAGCATGAAATCGAATTGTCTGCAATTTTTAAGCATTATATAATACATAAAATGATATAAAGTCATTATTACTATGAAATGTATCACCGAAACTTATGATAGTTCACGTTTTGTTAGTTATCAGTCAATTGCTCTATCCACGAAATTCATGTATTCCATAAACATATGCATGTAAATATATTTAAACATGTACTTTTTTATGCAATTATACATAATACTTCGTACCGGTGATCTCCTGTGATTATTAAGAGCGCTTATCCACTGAATTACTGTGGGTGACATAATATAATAAAATAAGAAATACAAAAATGATTTGACATGGTTTATCTTGAAGCTATTTATCAAATGTGTCCAATATGATGTTTGAAATTGAATTGGTACTAAATACATAAAGTTGTTTTGACAGAATGATTTTGACATTAAATTGTTAAATGCTATAACGTATTGGTGTTACTAGACGTCTCGATTTTTCCGGATATGTCCTTTTAATGATATTTAAGGACGTCTGGTAGAAATATGAATATTTTTTTGATGTTATACAAATTGAAAAGAAAATTTCTTAGAATACTAATATTATTCAATAAGAGAGAGTGATCAATATGTGTATGTAAATGCTATAAATTTGATATAGACGAATACACCAATATGTTTACTGTTGGTAATATTTTAATTTATGTATTTTCGTGTTCATTTATTTTTAATATCGTAAATTAATTAATATATCCATTGATGTATAAGTTTTGAAATTATAGTGCTCTGGTAATTATTATTCTCTGAGATAATTTTTTTGTTAAGCCAGAATACAATGCAAAGGTGTCTTATTTTCAATTCCAATTATCAATTATTTTGGAATTATACGATAAGTCTATGAATTCATTAAGTAAAATACGTAATGATTTATATATCAAGCTAGCAAAAGATGTCTTTTGACTTGTCGTAGATGTGTAAGTTCATTGAGGGAGTAAATTGTATGCGTGGTATGTAGATTGAGGCTTAATCGATATGTGGAAAAATTGAAAAAGCTCCTTTCGGATGCATAAAGCTTTGAAGGCGCAAAGTTTTAACGGATATAATCAAAAAAACCGCTCGTCTGGATTCAAATTACATTACTGTTATTTCGATCGTGAAAAAAACACAGACTAAGAAAAACGGATGTCGGCAGAATGGTAGGTATCGTATTCAATTTAATGGCAATGGATTTCAGATAAATGTATCCATATAAAAGCGTTTAAATTAACAAGACCAAATAAAATTTCCACATACCGTTTGACACATCATATTATTCTTTTCGAGATTCGTGTTATATTAGGAACCAATTCGTCAAATAAATAATCAATCATAGGAAAAATCACTTCAAGGATATTGTTTTTTCAATTTAAATGATATTGTCAAAAAATCAAAGGTATGCCACACGATGAATAAAGATTTATATTAAAACTTTAAATAATTTAAATATGTATATGAAATTAATAATACATGATAAAATATATTTTTATTTGATAATTTATTAATTTTGTAATAATCCTATGGTTTTTTTACTTAGACTAAATTACTTAACTTACCTACACTAGCAATACACAACAAATCTCTAATCATGAAATCTTTATCAACTGAATTAACATTTACTAAGCTAAATATTAAATCGACTGAATAATTATACTACCTTATACGAGTACTTTCGAATGATAATTTGCTTTTATGTATTTCAATTATAGCGACATTGTCAAAACTAATATTTATCATAGTTTTGATAATGAAATATCTGAAATTAATCAGTTTATGAACAAATAATTTTATTATAGTTACATAATAGTATATATTAACAAAAAAATACATTAATGATATTTTTAATTATGCATAATTTAAAAAAAATACCATATTGGTCCAATCCATAAGCGATATAATTAAAAGTTTAAATTATGATTGGTGACAGTATTTTTTTACTTCTTCCATAAATTTTACATATTATAATATAAAATGATACCACTTTTGAGAAAAGGTGAGGATACGTAAAAAAGAAAATGGGATTTAACAAACACATCCTGAAGGTTTAGTGCTTAGAGTCTTTATGCCCTTATGATGTTTTTCAAAATCCTAGAATCCTAAAGTAAAATCGATTGTTGTTCCCGCAATTTTTACTGTTTTGGTGAACATTCTAATATTTAGTTGTTTTACATTCAAATGTTTAATACGTATTTGTATGTATCCCCAAAGCTTTTACCGAATTAAAATTGCCGATATTTATTCAAACCTACGCAAGTGTTTAAAACCAGCTTTATAATTAGTTCCACATATCTACAAAACTTTAATGGCTTGTGAAATTGTTTTTAATCGCCATTTAGAATTAATTCTATGTACAGTACGTTAGCTTTTCTATTTCAACTGTATTATTTTAATATTTTCACACAACCAACTCCATTCGAAAGTTTCCACTACAATATCCATTTGCGTATATATTATATTACGCTATATAACATAGAATTTGTTGAGCCCCATTGTTAAGTTTGCCTATTCATTATCCTCGAGAGATGTGGTACCTTTATTTCAAATTATTCTACTAGGTCCCATCATATTGTTTATAACATAAATAAGAATACATACTTTTATACTTACGGTTTGTCCTAAACAATGAACATATTATTAACAACTTTTGATTACGGTAATAATTATTCAAGTGGAGTAGTTTTAAGACATTAAGACAATACTAATGATAACATCTAAATATAGCCGTGTTCCTTGTTAAATTGTAATAATACAATCTATTGTACAAACGTACAAGCATGTGTATATCAAGAAATATTATTATTATTTTAATTATTGTTTTAAATTGAATGTACTCTTTATCATTTCTAAAAATATTACATTGATTCTTTCAGGTATAGGTTAAAAGCTCTAATTGATTTTTATCAAGGCAAATACAATACATTTTAATGAACACTTTCTGCTTTATTCATATTTTTTTTGTACTAAATTTGTTAAAAAATAATGGAAAATTATCAAATTTATCAAAAAAGCTCAAAGCTTTTTCCGTTATCAAAAGAGTCACTGGTATTTCTGTCAATTTTTTGAATTAATTAACATATAAGTGGAAATATTGCGCATGTGAAATGTATAAGCTTAATTTTGTAGAACTATATTTTAAAACGGTATATATTTTTTTATTTTTAACAATTTCGTTTCGTAAATGTAGTCAATACGGTGATATATGGAAATTTTTGAAGTAGAAGTACAAACTATTGACAAATAAAATAGATTCAAAGTCACATTAATTTTGAAATATTATACTCACGTGACTATATAATGTAAATGATATAGATAGAGCACGATTTCAGCAATAGTGACGTATTTAAAACATTAGTCTATAAATATATTTTTCTGTGGAAATATTATTATTATTAACAGTATTTGATATAATCGAATTGGAAAAAAAGTATCATACAATAAAAACACGTTAATTAACTTTAAAATTTATCTAAAAGTATTTAGCAAATAATTATAACTTAAATTATTAATTTTACGTCGTTTCGCATCATGTCAAATTAAACAATAATTGTTAAATAATTTTAGATTAAAAAATCTCTTAGATATCGGTTTACGTTTATAATATCGTAGTATATGTATCATAATGTATTTAAATGTGTGATTCATAGAAAATAAACAAGGACAATACGTTTTACAGCATCAATAAAAATGAATATAACACTAATTTACATAGCAGTAAGCCTTCCGACATTTTTCCATGTAAGCATATTTATTGACAAGAGTTTGACGTTAACCGCGTCATCACTAAGTGGTTCCCATCTTTACACGCTAATTGAAATATTATATTCAATTGAAAAAAATAATACTGTACATATTACAAACTACATTTTATATACAACTAGTTACCCGGTTAGCGTAGTTGGCAGCGTGCGCGCCTAGCGATCCGGGGGATGCGGGTTCAAATCCCCATCTGTGGTTGGATTTAAAAAAATCTAAAAATACAGGACTGGCTACCTATTGGGTTGAGCAATTGTCTGACAAACGATTCTCGTGAAAAATAATCTGTCAAGACGTCTTCACATTACGGAGATCTATATACTCCACTTGGAGCGGATTTCTTCATACTATGTAGATCCATATGCTCCACTTTGGGAGCGAGCATGGCTTAAAAAAAAAAAAAAAGTTTTACTATCCAGTTTTGCTTGAGATTGATTCTAACGCATTATTTATTCAAATTAAATTTATTCATTTCATTAATACAAAAAAATATTGCAATATTTGACCATATACAATATTTTTAGTTTCTTGTTGATCATCGATGACGATGTTAAGAGTTTAAAGACAAAAAACAGAAAAACGTATTTTCTATTTTATAATAGGCTGGCCAGTGCCAGACATGACTAACCAATATGTTCTAAATAGAGCATTTTTCCTTCCAAATTAGTTGGAAAAATCAATATATCAATTGCAATATGCATTGCAACTATCAATACGAATTCTGATCATCACTGACAATAACTTTTTCTGGCACGATTACGATTTCACTCTTTTGTCACTTCATTAAAATTTTAAATACAAGAAAAACTTAGTGGCTTTAAGGTTTTATAAATGTTATATTTCTGTATCTTGTTAAAAATAAAAAATACGTACAAAAAAAATCTGCGTTTGTTACACACACATTTCAATTGATTTCTTTTTTATGTCAGCAATGGAGATTTGAAAACAAGTCATTCGTTAATCTCTATTTCTCAGGACAACTTTAATGTAGGGTAGTTATGTCTGGCGCTCACTCAACTAATATAAATGCTACGATTATTATTGCTTGGGTGGTCGAATATTCCTTCAGTTGCTATTTTTTTAACTCAAAGATGCACGACTTGAAAAATACTTGGAATTCTATGTCTTTTATTTTTACAGTGAACATATACATCGTTCGGGTAGTAGATTCGTCAGATTTTCAAGCCAACCATTTTCTGGTGGCTGCTCAATGTCATATTTTATAAATTTACCAAAAGTACTATTTCCATGATGTAATCGGTTTATCTGTGGATTTCGCAAAAATCATACCGTTATCTTCAAATATAATAAAAATAAATATTGTAATAACAACACAGATTTTTGTGCCCACGTTACATATTTGAATATATCCTAAATCAATTTAAAATGGCTTTTAAAAAAATAATAGGTTACGCGCGTGCCACAGTTTCGTATCGTTTACACATTATTTCGCTTAAAGCTTTTCAAATATCACGATTTATGACACGTTGATAAAAAAGTGCAATATATTGGAATTTCCCCAAAATAATATTTGTATCGATAAAAAATGTTTCAGTCATTCAATCAACACTTTTAATACATTCAAAATGTTAAAACGCAAATGAATTAATATAATAAACATTTAATTTAAGCCAGAAAATTTAAAACTATACCAAAACTGTACAGTAAATATTTTAATGAATATTTATTTTTCAAAATTTCATTCACAAAAAAATTAAAAATCGTATGATACTGGATGATTAGGATCCCGGATAAATGTGTTAAATTAATATTTTACTATCCATTTTTTCAGCCATGGCCGCTCCAAATATAGAGCATAAGGATCTTTCTCAATGTGAATTATTATGATTGAATGCTTTATCAATATCGACTCTGGAAAGAAAAAAGGACAAAACCCACACAGAACAAATTTTATATGAGGCATAAAAAACGTTTATTTAATGATTTTAGACCAGAGTCAAAACGTTACATAGACGAAACCTTGAAGTTCATGAAGACTGATATTATATTTACTCAATATGATACTAATTTGAGAAGCTATTGAACAAAAACCAATAAAATTGATTAGGTGAAAGCCGTTTTTCCTAATCGTAACTATAACCGGCCATCTTTTATTTAACTTAATAGCTTAATTTAGACGTTAATTCACAATTTTCAGCTTACATCTTTTTGAAAAAACGTGTATTAAGATGTATAAATTGTGATTATCAAAGCTATTTTTTAAAATTGAGGATTTCTTCCTTTTTTTTCATAGTCGATATGAATTAATGTCAGAAAATTGCTCAGCCCAATTCACATACAGCACTAGTCAAATTAAATAAAATTTTGTGCACGTGCCTGATGCAATCCATGACCTTTACCACAGAACGTGGGCGCTTACAAATTGGCCACCGACGCGACAATTAACGTCTTATTATATAATAATGTTTTATTTTGGATTTAGGTTTAAATTTTACTTTTATTTCAAATTATTTTTACTTTTACATTAATTTCATATATGAAAACACCATGAGAAAAAATAAATAATATAATAAGAATATATTGCAAATCATCCTTCAACATTTCAAGTACAAAAAATAAATTCACACTAAAATAAATATTTGAAAATTCTGTCAATCTATTAGAATACCATTACAACATTTTTTTTTGTGCATCACAATGAATATTTAACTGTTCTATTATTTGATATATCAATATTTAAAAAAGTTTATCGATGCAAATCTATCCGTCAATTTTTAGATCTAAAATTTTCCTGAATACAACATTTCCCTTTTTCTGGCATAGAACAATTAGGAGCAGGTGTCGGCCAGGGTAATTCTACAGGTGGTTATCAATTATCACCCACTCCGCGTTTTGCATGGAAAACCTGTCGGAATAAAACTTTTATCGTCGTGTTTAAACCCCTCAAAGCTTTTTATATAAAATGTATATCTGTTGGAATAAGCTGCAAACACCACGACATGTTTTGTTAACATTAGATATATCTGGCAATATACAGGTTGTTTTTATATTCAAATAAATAACTGAATTTCACTTTTACAACAGAAATATTCTTTCTTTGTAATGAACGCATTTAATTATTCCAAATATGTATAAGAAAATGAGCAGAAAATTTAAAGATGAGTTTTGGCTAAGATATATTTAAATTATTTAGTGTTTCATGCTTTAAAATATTTAGTTGAATTCATCTTAAAACAATATTTTTCTAAAAAAATCCACGTGCTTAGCGTATCATTGGCTTATGATTTATTTTTCGAATAGACCAACCGTCAAATTTTCAGAAGATAAAATAATGAAATTAAATATATACAGGTAAATATTATACATGAAGGTATTGGAGATATTTTTTAATCCCATGTGATTGATGTGTGAGAGAAGAATATAATTACGATACATATATATTATTTAAATAATTAAAACACATTTTGATTTTCAAATTGCACATCGTGGATATTCGACAAACCAATCCTAAAGAGATGGATTGTAGAGCATATGAATGTTTTAAATTGTTTTGTTTTCGACTAGATTTCAATAAATCGACCAACTATTTTTTACAGTACTGTATAGTATAGTTGTATAGTAGTAAGTATAGTTGCTATTGTAGAAATTATTTTTGAGCTGCTTGATTTCAAATTGTGACTATGCACGCGCATTTAACAATCGACCTACAATACGATGTATACTAACTAATACATAAACTACCATTAAAAATATGGTTTTATAACGAAAAAATAGTAAAAGACCTTTACATTAACATTTGGAATATAAATTTAAAAAAAATTATAATTATTAAATAATAAAAAATGCATAAATTTATTTAATTTGTTTCCCTATTATTGAAAATCTACTAAACAAAACGTACAAATTTCGAAACCAAAATCTGAATATAAACAATATACAAAAATATTAACAAATTTCTACAATGAATTCTTTAAAAATACTTACCTAATACAAATATTTTTTCAAAGTTATGTGTAAATATTAGTTTAAAAAATACTTTTTGAAAATTTTACTCCTTCACAGGCGCGACGCACCTTTTAGATTGGATTTATATTCGGATATTCGCAGCTATAGATTTGGTTCAAGAAAAATGTTTATTTTACAATTGTAAATAATTAATCAAACAACGTGAGCAACCTGTGTGTATAAACCAAAGTATACACGTAAAATGCGTTAGGTGTGGAAATAATTTAGCAAATTCAAAATCCTAGATGTCAAGCTCCTTCGTGTTATCCTTCCTCTAACAATGGCCGAGCTTTGTTTTAACGACAAATTAAAAATATTAATAAAATTCCCATTACTTCCAAACACGCCTTTTTATAAATGTCAGCGGGTTGCTACAACAGCTTAAAACAAATTCTCAGTTTTATTTGCAAATAAATATATGATTTCACCGAAACAAAAAACTTTTTTAAAAAGTACCAAAGAACCAACAACCAGTTAGAAGTTTTTTTTTGTTTTTGTAAATCTGATTTAATATTTTGCGTTTTTTGAAAAAAGGTAATATTTGTATTAGTATTTTATTCAATTTGTATCCGTACCATTATATTTTATTTTATCTTTTCTACCTAGATATAAAAAATAATATATTTTACAAATTACTTTAAATTCTACTACCATTATAATGTTAATTGCAACGACAGTGGCGTAGCTACTACGGAACAGTTCCAGGCGTACAAATTTCTGGGCGCAATATTAGAAAGGATGAAATAAAAAAATACATAAAATCGAAGCGAAAAAACAACAATTTTAATGTTTTTTTATGTGAAAGATTAACATTAACACAAATACATTTTGTCAGTAAAACATGTAATAAATATTAGTAGTTACCCCCTACTTAAAGAATTATAATTCGCTGTATTATTATTTTTATAAAATTGAATATCCTAATGCTGAAATATCTTGAATTACAAATAAACTATTGATTATTAAATTAGGTTTATATCTAAATTAAAAAATTAGAAAGAAAACCAATTTTGGCAGTACTTTTCTGGGAAACAAGTGGGCGCAATGATTTTACTTGCTGCATGGTGCTGAACATGTAGGTACGCCACTGTGTAACGTATATTACATAAACCACCGATGACAATTAATAAAAAAAAAGCTTCTCAATTCATTTATATATTAAAGTATGGTTTCATAATTAATTATACATACATTTTACAGCTTAATGGAAGCTTTTATACTTGAATACTGAAAAATTACATGTTATCTTAAAAATATGACAGGGAAAGTCTTAATAATGATGTGGGAATATTTGGATTTTCTTAGATTCTCTTAACCAATAATAAAAAATATTTTATATTACAGTAATTTTTCAATTTGTTCTACAGATGGATTTAAGTAAGAAGATTCAACGAGGGTTATTTACTAGCATGCAAATACAAATATAACATTTCCAAATTTAGTAAAATTTTACATATTTGATATTCTTAATATTATGTCCTAAGGCGATTATTTATTACTGTATAGTCATTAATATGACCATAAGATAATCTCAACGTTTCTTTTTAAAACTTCTAGACTTGTATTTTTATTTAGATGTTAAATATCTATAATTATATATTGAATAATCTCGTGGCTTAAAAATCAATAATTATAATATGTTATATTAACACAGATTATTAATAACGCTTTAGGAAACTCAATCGTAATGCATGAGCTCAACTTAAGTGTTGGTTTCTTATCTAATAATTCAGTTGATGAGGTATATCAGTTAATGGACGGAATATCAATCAAATACGAATACATATTACGAAGAAATAACATGATGGTTCACTGTAAAATATTCGGAAAACCATGAATTAATGTACTGTGCCTACGTCATTTTCCTTGAATGTGAACTATATAATATGGTTGATCTATCAAATATAAATAATAAATTATATGTTTTATTTTGAAAAAAATCCAACCCATTTCTGAATGTATATAATTATTTATTCACATTTCAAATAACCTCTTCAACACTTTATCAATTAGTTAAGGCTTAAATTTATACATAATGCAATGATAGTTTAATTGCTTTACTCTTAATCATTCAAAGTTATTGTTTAATTTTTTTTAATGATAAAGATAATTTTTTTATAAAATAATGTCCTTTTTTTAATCTTTTTCCATATAAAATCTTTTTGTAAAGCATGTGGAAACTATTAAATATGGCGTCTTCAAGAATCCCTATCAAAAGCTAATAATCTCGGATTCCTTCAGCTTATATCAGTAATTCACAACTACGCCTATTACATTCTGTAGATCATAGGTTCCCAAAATGGGCGATACCACCCCCTTGTGGGTAATGAAACCTTCTAGGAGGGTAGGTTCAAAATATTTTGGGAAGCGTTCAGAAGGTCTAGGAGGGCAGAAATTTTTTATAGAAGAAATTAATAATTATACGTTGCGCAAACTAAAAAAAAGCTTAAATTTTGAGTATTTTTTTTAAAGGTGGTGGTAGGCCGAAAATGATCGGATATCTAAGCTGTAGATAAAAACGTTATTATTTATTCAGTTTAAAAAATATGCAGATTCACTTTCTAATATATATATAATCATATCTGCTCAAAAAAAGGAACTCAAAAATCATCAAAACGTGGGTATTTTGTTGATTGTTTGATTTCAATAATACCAGTCGTTTAATCTAGTACGCATTTCTTATTGTATCATTCAATTAAAAAAATACTTAAGCAGCTACGGGATGTGAACGCGTTACCTATGCTACCCAAGTGCGCGCTTAGAAATGGACCGTTGGGGGAAATATTTACACATATTAAATTATAGATGACAATTTTGTAATATTACGAGAGCAATGTTTACCTTTTTTTAATAAGTTTTTAAAATATCAGAAACAAATTATTTAAACAATGAATTATTCTCTACATAGCTAGAATGAAATCCAGAAATCAATCTGGAGAAAAACAGTCATAAACATTGTGTTACTTTATTCATTGTAAATATACAGTATTATACGAACACTTTTTGATTGAACTAAAAGATTAGTAGTTTTGTCTATAATTATCATTTAAAACATTAATTGAAACTCATCATGAAATATTACAAGGTATTATTTATAATATTAGGGAATATCAATTTAATACATTAAAAAGTAGCTCATCTCCTACTTTGTGTGCTGTTATATATTGTAACAATGTCACTTAAGATAAATTTCCCATTATAAGAATTACTGATTTATTCTTTCAGGGTAACGAATATTGAAACTTACAATACTGAAAGTTTATTTTAGGAAATATGTATTAATTATAATAGAGTTCCACGTTTCTATATCTGCATTAATGCTTTTGAATATCTTTGCTTATAGTACAAACCTAATTATATATTTAGAAGTTTGTGAAACACAAACAAAGCATTAAACAACAGAGTGTGTCTACATTTTCAGTTGTAAGTAAACAAATAAACAACTTGTTCGTTAAATCTAAGCTTTAAAATAATAATGATTATTTTTTTACCAAGTTTTGTAATTGTTATTATAAGTTAATATGAATATTATAATTGTAAATAAAATGAAAAATAAATTCTTTACACATCGTGACCGAGTTAATTCTATGGGCTGATTACGGGCTAATGCTATGAATAATATAATATAATTAATTCTATTACGTTTATAATATTTCAGTTGTTAATGTTTTGATGCCACGTGTGAAATTTGTTAGAATTGTACAAGACGTATTGTGGTTTTGGCGCGGTGCGGTTTGTTTATAGAATGCCTTAAGCGTGATCGGGAAACAGAGACGGATTCGACATCTTTGAAAATGTTTCACAAACATGTGAACTTTTAGACATGTAAATATGTTAATAATTAAACAATGTAATAAA
Organism: Rhyacophila evoluta; assembly: GCA_022683975.1. Taxonomy (NCBI): domain Eukaryota; kingdom Metazoa; phylum Arthropoda; class Insecta; order Trichoptera; family Rhyacophilidae; genus Rhyacophila; species Rhyacophila evoluta. Next base: position 17,339 of record JAGVSQ010000250.1, read on the forward strand.
ATAAGATATATCAATTTGGATTTGGAAGAAATGAATATATCATATATTGTTTAACATGAAATTGCGTAGTTAATTTTCTTTTGATTATTGCAAATGGCAGCTTAAATTAATTTCTTATTTTATAAAATATAAATCAATTCTTTCGTGCGAAATTAAACTCTTTGAAACCTTTTTAGCAGATGCCCCATTCAAACTCGAAATATCCAATGTGATCTAATAAATCACACATTCACAAACATATTATTCAAGAAATTTTTATCAACGAAATTTTGAATAATTATTAAGTGGAATAATATACTACTAAAACCATTATTTATGACACCTCAATGACAAACGTGCGAATTTTTAATTTTTAAGACATATAACCATAAATAATGATATGGATTTTTAACATTTTTTAATTCAAATCTATTTTTAAACATTTTTATTAAATAGAATATCAGTTCAAAGAACGTATTTTTAAATACATATTTTGTTATTACCAATATAATACGTTTATTATACGCATGTGTATGAGAAATTTTAAATTTGTTGTATTGTTAATTTAAATATATGTATTCTAAAAAAATATTGGTTTATTCAAAAGCTTGATGTATTGTATTTTTTAACTTTGTTAACATCTTTTTCATTTTCTAATAATATTTTTTAGGTAATGTATAAAATCCTATTGCAAACTATCATACAATCTTCTTTACCTTTGAGAGTCAAAGGCGTTACTGAAGTACAAAACATATAACATGCAATATGTTATTAAAAATACATTGATTATTCGACATCATAGTTAAAATTTATTTAACTTTACTTTTGTATAAAATATTTATTTTTAATTATTTTTTCTAGTAATAATGTAAAGTTTTCCAGTAAAACAAATGTGTAGTAATAAAGAACAATACATATTGATTTGACAATTAAAAATTGTTAAAATACGAGAAAATGCGGTCAAAAATATAATAGAATATATTCTAGTTATTAATCACGCTAAAAAATATACAAAAATATTTATAATATTATGAAAAATTACATGAATTGAATTCATATAAATTTTAATCTTCCAATTTACTTAATTGAGTCAATTGTTATTTAGAACTTTATAGAATTATTGAAACAATTATAATAAATGTCCTATAACTCTTTATACATGTTATTAGTTTAATTAGACATATGTGTTAAATAATAAATAAGACCCTTCTTTAGCGTATTTTCAAATAATGAAATAGCTAGAAATAAAACTTGTTCATACAGTAATAATTCCGTTTAATTAACTCAATTCCCTAAACTACATTAATATATATTATATATTCAAATAGGGAATTATACAAACACCAATGTAATTTTTGTAAATATCGTTTGAATATTCATCCATTTTGTTAATATATTACACAATTAGCAAAAAATCAATATTCTATGTGAAGATTTATATTAAATAGCTGTAAGTAAATAAATGTATGGTTTTTTGAACAGTATATATATATGTATAAATTTAATTTTATTGATACAATTTTGGTGCATATTCAAATATGATATATAATTTGGTGGGTTAAATATTCTTTTTCTGGACGCCACTGGAAAGATTGCGTGGGTATGTCATCAGTACGCACGTTTCTAAGGCTTTCATATGAAAACTCTACTATCGATGATCGAGAGATGCCTCACCGTTGATTGGTCAGCCAACGTGTGACGTCACCCCACCTCGCTTTCCCATTGGTCCGGAAAATCAGTATAAACACGCGGGAAAAGTTAGCGAGTCGCAGTGTACCCCTGACACGTTGGCAAGTAACTACAAAACCAACGACATAGCGATCCCGTTTACCGTTGGCCTATACTAAGGCATAATTTCATTTATTTTAAATACTATTATTGTTTTCAATAGTTTTAATAAGTCTAAATTCTGAAGTTTGTTGCTGAGAACGCCGTGTTTCCTGTACACCACTGAGAAAAAATCATCTAAAAGTAAGTTTTAAAAATCTGTATTTATTTTCAATAGGATTTTATACAAAGTATGTAACTGTTTAAATATATTAATGTATTAACGTATGGTAACTGGACTCGTTTCACGAATCGTAAAAAATAAAGGATTTTAATTCATTAACTTCTTATATTATAAACAGTTTTCTTTCTAAAAATTATACTGAAAGCTTACTAACAATTGAATACCAAAATACATTATCTATTAAATGTATAAAATTCACTTAAAATATTGATGTATTTTGGATATGATTTTTTATTTACGTTTTATATTAAAATATACTTATATGACGTATAACTAATTTATCACACTTAATATTACATTTTTATTCCTTGAAAACCGTTGCTTATATTTTATTTTACCATGACAATGCGTTATGTTTATTTTCTTAACGTTTTACATGAAAATTGTCCAATTCCGACCTAAGGGATTTTAGAGAAAACAGCGGTTATTTATCATTTGTTAAATAATCTTATTTACTTAAGGTTTTTTCAGAATTTACACTCCAAAGCTTACGATGTTATTCCCTTCAATAATAATGCTTACAATTATTTTGTAATAATAACCCGGATTCAAAAAGGATTTCATTTATTTCTTCCAAATATAATTTTGAAACACACTTTATTAAGAGAATTTTATAACCATTTAGTAAGAAATGTTTATTTAAATTCATGAAAATGATTATAAAGTTTTAAGTTTTCAAAAATCTGTTAATTTTTAATTAAATTATTTTGAAACAATAAAAAGGTCGATAAAAGATTTATAGTTGTTAACAGTATAAACAAGTTTCAATACTTCTTTGCCGTTAAAATTTCCCGACGGATTTTTATCGATTTTTAATTGTTAAAATATTTTGTAAGCTACGATGATTATTTCTCACTTTATTTCTATTCGAGAAAATGTGAAATATCTTGGTCTCTCTGAAAACCGACAAATAGATACGGGAAATAAAATTTCACCGGAATAAGTTAAATCTAAAATCTTCAGCCTCGCTGGATTATTCGAATTCAATATTCTACCTTCAAATTTATTCACAGTTGAAATAATGTTAGAAACCCTTACATTGTTTTATATTTTTTGTAATATTTGAAAAAAAAATATCGTAGCTTGACTTGACTTTTCTTACAGTTCATTTGTTCAAGTATGTATTAAAACTTAATCGTATTTCCTTTAGAACTCTTTGTGATTTTTTAAATACAAGTTATACAAATATTTAAATAAATAATAAAAAATAAACGATAGCATTTGCACTGAAATTATAGTATAATTATCTTACGGCTGATACTAATATGGGTATCAAGGCAGGAGGTAGTGATAATAAAAAAATAGTAACACAATCCACGTAACATTGTTCATATTATTTGTACAAAATATTCATAATGCACCACGTACATAATTTCACCACGTTTCAAATTTATGTCTACATGACAACATGAAAAATTTTGCGAACAATTTTGCGAAATCACAACTTTTCAGCTTTAATTTTCATTGGAACCGTAAATATCAAGAAAAAACATTTTTTTAATAAAATTTCAATGAGGCAAAATTAGCAATAAAATCCATTTTTTTTTGGCTTGTATAAAATATTTATTTATACGAAAAATTAATTTTTCGTAAAAAATCTTTTTAAATATGCTCACAGTTGAATCTTGTTCAAATCTTGCTTGTGCTATAGATATAAAAGAATAAGTGATATTTGGAAATTATTATGAATTTAAATCATTATTTTTTTATTTATTGTATATTCAAATCAAATTATTTTTGAGTTTTTACAAAATGTAGCGATTAAATATATCAATTTATTGTAGAAAATGAATTGCAAAAATAATTAGTTATAAAATAATTATATATTAGTAAAATAAAATATGTAATGAAAACAAATTTTATTATAAAGAAAACATTTTCATTCATTGATTAAAAACTGAAAAACGATCTGAAAATGCTATAATACTATTTTAAAAGACAAATTTATTACTGCAATGAATAATAATATTTTTTTTGATGCTTTACTGAGTAAATATAATAATCAATACAAAGTATAGATTCAAAAGACGGATTGATAGAAATTTAATTATAGATAAATAATGTATTAAAAAAAACCTAGCAGTTTTTATAATAATTATTTTTTCCATTATAAATATTTCATGTTTTAAAAAATATACTATAATACGATAAGTGGCATGTCATAAAAGATTGATAATGTCTTTATTAGGATAGTAGGCTAACTTTAAAATTTATAGTACTTTCAAGATGACTCTCGAAAGATGTTAACAGCCTATAACACTATTACTGCTTGCATTTAAAACCTACCTATAAAACCTTTAACTTTTAACGAGCCACCGACAATATTTCGATTGTGATAATCGAGTTTCGCTCTTGAGCGTCGTTGCACCCTGCCCCGGGGATAAAAAGTTACCGTCGGCTCGAAGCAACTAGTTTGGCGCATCCAACCCCGGCGGTGGACTTCCGCATACGATTTTCAGCAATCAAAGCAACAATTAGCAATACTTGCCCTTACTATCTTCATCGCTGAACAAAAAATTCAACACCATCACCAAGGGATGAATAGGTAACACATGCATATAACAGGCCATATAATATTAGAAAAGACTTTTTTTAATAATTATACGTAATACTTTGTTATAGAACAGTAGATATTTAAAAAATAATACTGCTAAGTCCACCTACCCCGTTCATATACCTGGCCTTAATCAAGCGTATTACGGAGCTCTGATATCGAGAAGCGATCTAATCTATTTGACGGGGATGGTTTGGGAATAAATATAAATTACCCAAGACTTAAATTGCCACGTACTCAAGTGTGCTGAAATTAAAACATATTAATATTAAAAATTGAAACTTGATTGATAATTACGCTTCACGTATGACGTTAATAATATTAATAATATGTTTCTATTTACGAATTTTTTTTTCGGAAAATTGACAACCTTTATCATTAATTTAAAATCACATTAAAAATATGATGATTTGTTATTCAGGTTCAGAATTTAATTCTTTAATTTTTGGTTCACTATACATATATGTATATAACATTACATGAATGCTTTATGGATTAAATTCACAGCTACTTAGTAGTTTATTAGATAATAGATAAGTCAAATCAAGATTCTTCTTCTAATTGTAGACATAAATCCTTCACAGAATAATGTAGCATATATTGCAACGGTTAAAGAACACGTTAGTTTAAAATAATTTAATATACATGAAACGCTAATACTCGTAGTATAAAAAAAACTATTTTTCGTATAATTATTATTATTTTTTAATAAATAAATATATAAATATGATTAGTTTTAATTCACATTAAAGATATATTTAAATTAGATATAATTGCTAGTTTATAAATCAATTTTAATCCAAGCATGTGATGCTTAATATCTTTTTGAAACTCTATTCAAATCTGTATAAATATCGTAAGCTATTCTTTTCTGAAAATATACTAAATGTATATAAATAATTAACTTAATAATTATATCGAGTATCGAGTATTTATCGGCTGTAAGTACTGTTGAAAAAGCTTTCAAATAAGTAATTATTTTTTATATATATATCATGTTCGCTCCCAAATTGGAGAATATGGATCTCCGCAATGCGAAGACGACTTGACAGATTATTTTTCACGAGAGTCGTTTGTCAGACAATTGTTCAACCCAATGGGTAAACAGTCCTGCATTTTCAGATTTTAAAAAATCCGACCAGATGGGGAATCGAACCCGCATACCCCGGATCGTTAGGCGCACGCGCTACCAACTACGCTAACTGGGAATTAATTATTAATATGCTAGAAGTAATTATAATAATATGCTAAAATTAATATAAGGAATGAAACTTTTAACTTTAATAATTTATACGAGCCCTATAAATCTATTTATCATGTATTTTCAGTATATTCTATACAACTCTTCACCTTTCTTTGGGATTTTTCATCCTGAGAATAGCATTGAAAAATATCAAGTTATTATATCGAATTTCATACTATTATTCAATTTTATAACATTACACTATGCGATATATTGATAATTTTATTTACATAGGTCAAATAAAATGTTTACTAAAATAGATTATAATAATTATTCTTTGCCATATCCAATATAAATTTAAAATGCTTATTTTTATATATATATTGTTACCAAAGTTTGTAATTTCTCTAAAAATAATAAGAGCTTTATTATTTTGATTGTTTTTGCAACTGCAAGATTTAAACTCGTATACACAAACGAATAACGATTTATGACCAGATAAACTTACCGACCCAGCCACCAAGATAAAATAATATTTGCTTGGTCAAATTATTAAATCTAATTAATCAAATATATTAAAAATTATTAGTGAAAAAATATTTATGTGTATTATGTCTTTGTTGGCAGATGTTAGCAACGTACGGACATGTAAAATGTTCGTTATTCATAGTGATATTATTACAAAGAATAAAATATTATATTATCAGCAATTTATTCTTTAAATTTTCACTGCAAAAGACGGGCACACGTCTTAAATCTCAACAGTGTGAAGATATCTACTCCAGAGATGAAGTATTATATATAAATCTTCACTTATCCTTGCATATTTTTTTCTCGCGAATTGATGACTAGCAATTTTTAACACATTAAGCGATATTGAAACTGTAGAGTTCAAGCCTGCAACTTCCGGTCCGTAGTACCATGAGATTACTTCTCGGTCGCCTGAAAGAATTATATTCAAAAAAAAAATATTGTCAAAAAAAAGAACTTTTTTTCCATTACTGTGTCGAACTATTTTGTTGGAAAATAACATTTGTTAAAATGATAGCATAAAATTAACAGGATATTTTCAAAGTTTACTTAACATCGCACTTTTCCCGAATAAAATTTTGAAAAAATACCGTATTATTATGTATGCTACCATCTGACAAAACGAAATTTCGACCATTGAAAATTGAAGAAGCCTGACAAACTTATGACAAAGTTATGAATAAAAATCGTTTATCATTTCAAAAAAAAAGTTTTATCAAAAATATTAAATAAGTGTTTTTGCTGTCATATATTACGCAATCTGATTTGTCAAAAAAATAACTTTTAAGCAAGACCATTCAAAAGGCTCACCGTGTATTGTTTTTTTCCTTTTGATGTTATTTGGTACTTTGAATAAATAAAAAATACTTATAATAATTAAAGAAATAATAATAATTTGATAATAATTACGCAGTTAATACGTAACATATTTTCGAAATCGAGTGTCGTAACAATCAAATTATCTGTAGGTTTTCTTTTAAGATACATTTTATTCGTGTAAAAGCATTAGTATGATATCTTTAAGCGGTGCCTTCATTTTTATGAAGAACATACCTGTATAATGGTTTTGTAGTTATATCTATATATTTATCTACATATCTTGATTATATATAATGATAAGTAGATTTCCAACACCTATTTAAATTTAAATTTTCTTTTATTTCAAAGATCTGCACTAAAAATACTTCTAGCTATTCGGATATTTTAAGATTTCTTATACATGTTATTCTTACATGGGGAATTCCCCAAACGTGTATGTTATATTTTCACATAAATATATGCTTCGAGGTGTTGGTCATAAACATATTAATGTCAGTATTTTTGAAGAAGTAGCTTGTGGTAATGGAATCGTCACAATTTTTTTATCATCGTAGAGCATAATCTTTTCCATGAAAATAATTTTGAAGAATTTATTCAATGTCACTTATGGTTTTTGAGTGAAGCCGTGCTGTTAGAGAGTTAGGTATTAAAAATTAATACTTTTACAGTATTTAATTCTAGCGAGATAGTTAATTAAAATGAATGTCTTTAAAAATATGTAATCGAAGGCAATCAACATAAAGTACTGTAGTTATTGTAGTTTCAGAAAGAAAGAAAATGAGCATCGTGCACTTAAATAAATTGCAAAAACTAGAGCGGGGAATTCAGAGGAAAATCTTTTGAATGCAATTCATTATATTAATATTTGGGGTGCACTATAGCCATCTATTATTTGTACTTAATTAGCCAAGTACTTTCTTTCGAATTCTTCCAAGAATCTTTCGTGATCTGCATTCATTGTTCCCAAGAACAATTCGATTCTGAAAAGAAAAACATGAACTCAAACTGAAAGATAAGTGCTGATAAAGCGCTTGTTGGATACAGTATCCATTTTGCTTGGATACAAGTTTATAACAAATTTTACTAGAGAATTCTTAAAATTAAAAATATTTGAGTAATTTAAGAAATTCAATAATTATCTCAAATATATTATAAACAATGCCATACGTTCATTTGACATTTGAAGAGCTTAAAAGCAAAAACATCGCTGTTGATCAAAGTCATATGGTGTAATCAAACAAATTAGATATTAGCATTCTAACACTTTTTTATGAATATGTCTGACAGAATAAACTGCTATAACACATAAATATGCTTAATATTAATACAATATAAGTGAATCAAATTGATAATTTTATTATGGAGAATAGAGTTTTTGCTTTTCATTCATTCATCATATTTTTCAATTTAAAAAGAATATAATTTATTAAAATGGATTTTTTGTAGTTGCATAAAATAATTGTAAAATTTTAGATGTTTGCCATTTTATAAAGTTTACAGTACAACGCTTGCATCGTTATATTATAATTAGTTTGATATACACATTAATTTTGTTAAAGTGTACTTTTTGTATATTGACTGATACGGTGTGTAATGACTTGTCTATATTAATTACGTTTTAATAAACAAATAATTATCTCTAGGCTTAAAAAGCTAGAGG